>JAJOZX010004478.1:360000-394198 GCA_023014485.1 Bathynomus jamesi
TTATCGAGTGTCCAGTGTTATCAATTGAATAAGTGGTTCTCGTTGAGGTGTCTTTAAAAAAAAAAGTGTTTGGTGCATTCTTAACTAAATTCCTTCGTGTTACTAATCATTCATTACCGATTATATTTCATCTATTGACTTTATTCAGTACTATATTATTTGATTAATCTAAGGATAGTGCACGTGGCTTGCCTTGTTTGTTTTTCAAATCTATCAGAAAACGAGGTTCATTTTCCCTTCCTTCGGGAGGTCAGGTAGAGTGTGGTCACACACCGTGGGAAAAAAGGAAAAAAGTCGGTCGAATAGCGGACAGATAAGTACTACTAATACTCTTTCTTTTACAGATCTTTCGGCGGTAGCTTAATTATATATTCATTTAGTATAAATTTGTGTTACAAGAATCTGTTTCTGCGTTTTAGGAACATTTTTGCGGGTTTGCTCAGGTGACGGCGCAATAAGCACACGGTAGACCTACGTTGTAATTTATTAATTTCCAAGCGCTCGTTTTTTGTTTTTTGTTTTTTAACTAATTAAGAGCATGGCACCCCCGTCAAATACTTGCAGTCGCTGTGAAAGGAAATTTTCCGCTTACGCGCTTACAATGGCTAATAATAATGAACAGTTAGTTTGCAGGTGGTGCTCAAGCATGGAAGTCCTGAGGAACGAGTTAGAACGTGAGAGGGAGGCCAGAGTTAGGCTTGAAGAAAGCATGATGCTCCTGACGGCAAAATTAGAATCCCTTGAGACTCCAGTTACGACCCCTCCTGCCTCAGTTTCTATTAATAATATAAATAGTAGTAATAGCCCTCTCTCTTCCCCTAGTTCCCAACCCTTCGTTCGAGTGCGTAATGAAGCACCATTGAGAAAACCTAAGACTTGTCTACCAGTAATAAAAAACAATAAGTGTTCTGTTTTAGGTTTCGAAGATGCTGATGAACCGGAAATACGACTCGTTGGCGATTCCATTGTTCGAGGGCAGCTCGAGGAATTCTGTGGGAGAAACCCTCGTCGTAGGCGCCGTTACTTCCACCTTGGTGCAAGGGTGGAGGATATAACTAATAGTGTTGACCATTTTACAGACGGTACCGCCGAGGACACAACGTATGTTATTCATGTCGATACTAATAACGTTTTAAATTCTAGATCGGAAGAACTGCTGGCTAGGTACAGGGACTTACTAGAGCGATTAAAGGAAAAAACTAATAAGATTGTTTTAACAGGTATACTTCCTCGAATTATCCAACGTAACGATTTCTACAGCAAGGCGACCTATATTAACAATAACCTAAAGTCTCTTTGCCAACAGGAAGAAGTGCATTTTGTGAATTTTTGGAACAGTTTCTACGGCAGGAGGGACTTGTTCCTCGGAGAGGGACTTCATCTTAATGACGTTGGAGCTGCGCGTTTAGGAAGACTATTTCATAATACTGTCTCTTCTTTTCAGGCTGCCGTAACTCGAACGGTCCCAGCGTAAATTCCACAAATTTTCCCTGCTCTCGCGAAGGTGTCGCAATTACAAACAATTTGATGGTTCTATCCTTAAATGCTCGTAGCTTACGAAATAAAATAAACGAATTTTTTTCTTTAATTGCTTGTAAAGACTATGATTTAATTGCGATAAATGAATCGTGGCTTAGCACTGAAACACGTGACTTTGTAGGAGAGTATCAAATTAGAGGTTATAGACTTTTTTTAAAAACAGAATAGGTAGGCGAGGAAGCGGTGTTATGTTGTATATCAAAGACAATATTGCGAACGTTATAGAAGTAAAGCACACAATTCCAGAACCAATAGATTCGACTATAGCAGAACTTAAATTGAACGATTTCAAACTTGTTGTTGCGGTTATATATAGGCCCCCTAATCAAACAGCTGATACGGACGAAGCGTTATATCGTGAACTAAAGAGAATAATAGGTAGTGAGCAGGCTTTAGTTATGGGTGACTTTAATTGCGCCAAAGTGAATTACGATACAATGCAGGGAGACGCGGAAGGTAATCGTTTAGTTAATTTTCACGTGGATAGCTTTCTTATTCAAAAGGTTGGCGAACTTTCGAGGTTGGACAGTATTTTAGATTTAGTAATAACTACGGATGATAGGCTAATTACTGATCTTCAAGTGATAGAACCGTTAAGCAATAGCGATCACAATATGGAGAGTTTGTCTTCTCAGTAAGTCACTCGAAACCAACTAACTCGACTAAAATTCCTAACTTCCGGCACGCAGACTTTGGTAAATTTCGAAATAAATTGTCACACGTCAATTGGGAAAACGTAATGGGGAACTCCAACGCAAAACTAATGTGGGAATCGTTTGAAACAGTATTTAGGACTATAAATGAGGAATGTGTACTGTACAAAATTAAGCGTGCGGAAGTAAAGAACAAGCCCTTGTGGTTTACTTCTAGAGTAGGAGATATTATAAAGAGTAGAGACAGGGCTTATAGGCTACATAAGTGCGATAAAGACAATTTGTGGGTCCGAAACAACTACATATCTCTAAGGCGTTAAGCGAAAAGTGTGATAAAGTCCAAGCGCGAATTTGAAATTTCAATAGCTCGTGACGGTAAAGAAAACCCCAAGCGATTCTTTCAATACGTCAACAATAGAAATCCAGTAAAAAGTGTCTTGGGGCCTTTGAAAAATGTAAACGGAGATCTAGTTTCTGAAAACAAGGAAATGGCTACCTTGCTAAACGAATTTTTTACGTCAGTTTTTACTATAGAAGATGTAACGAATATCCCTACGGTCATAGCATAATACCCTTTGTTAATGGTCGTGTACAGAAAATTCCCAGTCGGAATATTGCCGGGCGGAAAATTGCCAGGCGGAAAATCGCCAGTGGGGAAAATTGACAGTGAGAATATTGCCAGGCGGAAAATTGCCAGTGACAAAAATATGTAAAAATTTAGAAAGTAAGAAATAAAGTAATTGAGAATTTTTTTTTTTATCTCTCTTTTGCATTCCAGTGGAAAAAGCATCAGTGTTGCCAACCATATTAACCATACGTCATATCAGTGTTGCCAACCATATTAACCATACGTCATATCAGTGTTGCCAACCATATTAACCATACGTCATATCAGTGTTGCCAACCATATTATCCCTTTACGTCATATCAGTGTTGCCAACCATACTAACGTATCAATCTAGCGAGCAGTTCATTTTAGTTTGGCTTTACAACCATTCCCGTAAACTAACGTATCAATCTAGTGAGCAGTTCATTTTAGTTTGGCTTTACAACCCTTCCGTAATGGTTTCTATTATTAAAAGTGAACGTGGAAAGGACATCGTTATTGATGAGCTTCAATACAGTTATCATCAAAATGGAAGAAACAAAGAAGGAACTAAAATTTATTGAGAATGTACTGCAAGAAAGGAAAAATTGTGTACAGCAAGATTGCATACGAAAGCGAAAGAACATAATTTTGAAGTTTTAAAACATGTTAATGATCGCAATCACGCATCAACCAAAAGCAAAGTGGAGGCAAAAATAGCCATTGGTAATTTGAAAGAGGACACTGTCGCTACTAAATAATCAGCCAACTCGGTCTTTGGTTTCTGCTTGCTTGTCCTCTTTGGATGACTGTGCGCGTTCTGAGCTTAAAAATGTACAGCATCTTAGCAGAAATGTACGAAAATGGAAACAAAAAGCTTTCAACGACCCTCCAACCCCCTCCGCAAGGACAGGCTACACTATTCCTCCAGAATTTCAAATGCTTGACTCTGGGGAGAAATTCCTCCAATATGATTCTGGAGTTGACGATGAACATAGGATATTAATATTTGCTACGAATGGCGGCATTAAGGATTTTAAAAAATATAGAAACTGGTCAGTTGATGGAACGTTCAAAGCTTCACCGGATATCTTCTATCAACTTTTTACTATTCTCGTGAGTGTTGAAAATTATAGCTTTCCTCGTGTGTTTGCACTTCTTCCTAACAAAAGTGAAGTAACCTATACAAATTTATATTTGAAAATTCAAGATTTAGTTAAACAAGACCCCGTCACTGTAATGAGTGATTTTGAAAAAGCTGCAATCAACGCATTAATGAACATTTTTCCAAATGTGGAGCACCGTGGTTGTTTTTTCCACTTCTCCCAGTCAATCTACAGAAAGGTGGTAGATCTTGGATTACGAAATCGATACCACAATGAACAAGGGTTTAGTTTAAAGATACGCTGTTTTTCGGCCCTTGCTTTTCTACCTTGCCATGATGTTGTCTGGATTTGAAGAATTATCAGAAGATGAAGATATTCCTCAAGAATTTCTTTCATATTTTGAATTAAATTATATTGGAGTTATGAGAGGGAGAGGCACAAATAAGAGAAGAACAACGCCGCTATTTCCAATACCTATGTGGAATGTACACTCCAGGGTTGAGAGTTGCATGCCAAGAACCAACAACAGCCACGAAGGGTTCAACAACGCAATGACGAAAAGCCTTTCGCGCATACACCCAAACATATGGCAACTGATAACTTGCTTAGAAAAAGAAGAGGCTTTAGCTCAGACCAAGAAATTGCACTTCGAAAGAGGGGAAGAGAGACATACTGCTAAAAAGTACAAAAATATCAATGACAGATTGGAGAAAGTCATCCGTCAGTATAATGAAGAAGATAAATTGACATTTCTTCGATCTATTGCTTATAATCTTCATACTTTTTGAGGCTTTCCTTTCCTTAACAAGTTTTAGCATTTTAAAATTTTAAATAATAATATTTTAATAAATAAATCCTTTTTTGTGAATTTTAGTTTTTTTCTCACTGGCAATATTCCGGCTGGCAATTTTCCCCACTGGCAATTTTCCGGCTGGCAATTTTCCGCCTGGAAATTTTCCGGCTGGCAATGTTCCTACTTCCGTTAATGGTAATATTTTGGATAATATTGTAGTTAGTGAAGGGGAGGTAATGCGCTATATTGATAAAATGAAAACGCGTAAATCACCGGGGCCGGATTCCATATATCCCATACAACTAAAAGAATTAAAAGATAGCATTGTTGTGCGGCTAACAAAGATTTTTAATGCGTCTATTTCTGAGGGGTGAGTACCAGATAATTTCAAGTTAGCAAATGTAACACCTATCTTTAAGAAAGGCGATAAAGGTGCGGCGGGAAATTATAGGTCAATCAGTTTAACGTCTGTTGTAGGTAAGCTACTGGAATCAATAATTAGGGATCATATATTCGAACACTTAGAATTACATAACTTAGAAATACGCAGCACAGTTTTAGGCAAAACAAATCTTGCTTAACTAATCTTTTAGAATTTTTTCAAAGCGTGGTTGACGTTTACGAGAGTCATCGGGCGGTTGATGTAGTGTATTTGGATTTTCAAAAAGCGTCTGACACTGTACCGCACAAAAGTCTCATTGAGAAAACTAAGGCTCATGGAATCGGGTATAGTAATAAATTGGATAGTAGAGTGGTTGCGAGGTAGGAAACAGAGGGTGGTCGTTGATGGAGCTGAGCCGTGTTGGGCTAATGTAGCGAGTGGCGTTCCTCAGGGTTCTGTATTGGGCCCCTTGCTTTTTCTTATATATATTAACGATTTAGATGTCGGCCTATTCAGTACAGTTTCAAAATTTGCGGATGACACGAAGCTGGGTGGTAGGGCGATTAATGACGAAGATAGAGGTAAAATCCAGAATGATCTGAATAAACTCGTTGATTGGTCAGTCACATGGCAAATGAGATTTAACGTCGATAATGCAAAATTTTACATATAGGTTCGCGTAACGGTAATGTTGCGTATAGTATGTCAGGGAAAGAGTTGATAAGCGTAGAGCAGGAAAAAGATTTAGGAGTTATAGTCACTGGTGATTTAAAAGTAGCGAAACAAAGTACAACAGCGGTCAATAAAGCGAACAGGGTTATGTTTTATAGCTCGGAATTTTGAGTACAAATCGCGCGATATTATAGTTCCTCTTTATAAATCATTAGTTAGACCCCATTTGGAGTACGCGATCCAATTTTGGAATCCGCATATGCGCAAAGATATAGACAAAATCGAAAGAGTTCAAAGACGAGCAACTAAGATGATTTCGTCGCTTAGGTCAAAGTCGTACGAGGATAGGCTTAAAGAGTTAAAATTGACTACACTCGAGACTAGGAGGCTAAGGGGTGATCTAATCCAGGTTTTCAAAATTATGAATGGGTTCGATAACGTAGATAGATAGCTTTTTCGAAATATCTCAATATAATAGGACTAGAAATAACGGGTGTAATTTGACAAGTTGAAGGTTCGAGACAGCAGTTGCCAAAAACTTTTTTACGCATGGAATAGTAAATAGCTGGAATAGTTTGCCGGTAGAAGTAATTAGTAGCTCGTCTATAAACATGTTTAAAAATCGATTAGACGCATATATTGATAGATTGGCTATAGTTTAAGGTAGTAAAATTAAAGGTTGGATAAGATAGATTTTGATTCTCTTTTCATTAAAGATTACATTAACCAGACTAGAGGTCATAGTATGAAATTATTTAAGCCAAGATGTAAAACAAATTTAAGAAAACATAGTTTTACAAGTGTTGTGGGATATAGGGAGGCAGCATCTTGGGTTATGGAATACTCTCGTCCTTACACACCCCATTTAAAGAGATTCCTCTGCCGAGCGGTGCCCCCCATAGTACTGTGAGGTATTGAAAAACTCATGATCTTCACTTGCCCCACAAACACCTCTAAATGGGAGACCCATAATGGGTGCACACACATTTCTACATTACTGTACAGTCTTTACAGCCACACCTACACTTTTCCTCCCAAGTATATATATTGTAATGTATATGGTTGTAAATTGTGACTTGGTCCGCAATTGATATGGACCGTGACTTATTTTTGGTTGGCAAGGTACTGGTATTGATGGATTCCGTAATGAAATTGACTAGATTCTTTGGATCTGATATATTTGCATGGCGGTTATAAATAGATATAGAGTGTAACATATTTGTGGATAGTAGTCTATTATGACTTGATCCTCTGGATCCAGAGATTCTATCTTTAGTTTTAAATTGATAATTAATTAGTTTTAAATTGATAATTAGTTAGTTATGTAAAAATTGGTTGTTGCCAATATACAGGCAGTTTTTACATAGTGGAGCCACCTCGATGGGCCGAAGTGGCCCCTAGTGTGCCCACTATAAAAATTTCTTATGTTCTTTGTGGTTCGGAACCCACGTAAAATTGTAGGTTCGCTCCGCCACCACGGAGAACATGCACAATACACAATTACGAAGACTGTTAGGTAGACCAGCCATGAGCTGATCCTAGGGACTTTGTTGGTCTGAAACATTATAACATTATGGCATCGGCCCTGGGTTCGAGACCCGGTGATGGCAGCCGGCGCACAACAAAACCCCGTTGTTCATCCTTCCACACAAGAAAGTGGTTGGTAGATAAATGGGTACCCTAGGTGGCCTAGTGGTTAAGACGGTGGGCTGCTGGTGGGGCGCGGTTCGGATTCCACGTTCAACTGTAAGTCTAAGGTGGAGTGAAAATCTTGACTTTCGTTGGAATGACTAATTCGGGCGTAAGCTAACTAAAGGTTATACACAAAGGTGTATATATATATATATATATATATATATATATATATATATATATATATATATATATAAGGGTCGTCCAAGAAATAGACATTTTATTTTTGTACTTCCTCAAGGCTGCCGTTGTTTGGAATCATAATGGGATAATTGCTACTAAAAATGAGCTCATTCCGACTCTATTTAGAGGTCGCTACAAAATTAATAATTTTCTCTTAAATGAAAAAAATAACGAAATTTGACAAAAGAACATACAAATGGCTTTTAATTCTGTAAAGACGCTTTAGAGGGGGTAGGAAACGTTCGTCGATGGGTCTCAACAATGCGGAGAAGGAATTGTTTTTCTGCTCATCTTTGGTAAGCTTTGTATTGTACTGTTGAATAAGAGCAATCGCTCTCTCTGCAGAGTCATTGTTAAAATTCTCATGTAAATGAGTATTGTTTTAAGCTTTTCTAAATCTATAAATCAAAATTTCAAAATATCCTTCAAAGTAACTTTGGTTGGTTGGTCGCCTTCGCTTGTTAACACGTCTAATGACGCTATAGTTGGCTGAGAAAGAACGAGCAGGAGGGATTCTGTCGTTGGACTTGCTCCAGGTGATTTGAAAATTGTGCTGTTAAATATTCATAGTCTTTTGAAGTTTTGTTTATTTAAAAATATTCAAGTGATTTTTTCTAAGTTAGTTATATTTATTCAGTTATTTATAGGTATTTTTTCTATTTAGATCATGTTTTAGATAATTTTCAGATTTGATTCATAATTTCAGGAACCATATGGTAAGATTAAATTATTTAACATAAGTTTTACACTGGTAAGTGGAGTTTATAATTATAATTTCATTAACCCTGATCAGGCCAAAGTTTCTTATCAAAATTTTCAATTTATTCAAATTCAATATTTAATTATTTTTTTCGCAATATCATTGACAACCTTCATCTTCAATGATCTTTCTTTCAACAATTCGTAGTTGTCGTTAATTGGCCAATCACTTGGTGGTTTTGAAAGAAACTCTTGAGCAATCTTCTTTCCGTTTTTATTCAATACATCGAAGAGTTGAGCCGTCTTCTCGCTGACGTAAGTTTCCAATGGGTTTGCTGTTTTGAACAGCTTTGAATCGAGGCTGTCCAACCCATCGTCATCCCATCGATCGTCAAAAAGTGACAGTCCAATCAGCTCTTCCGAGAAGTACCAGAGATGTCTCTTAAATGCCTTGAGTGCAATTTCAGCTAAAACCCTGTTTAGATAAGTCTCCATAACTGTTAGAAAAGCTATGTCGTTTCTAGGGGCTCTCAACGTACACGATAACGATCTGCTGTTAATGCTAGGTTTTTATAGGAGTGCCTGTTCTGAATATTCTCAGTCAATTCTAAATCGGCCTCATTAACTACATCCTGACTCTCTGAATCTACATCCATGTCTTCTTCGTTATTTTCTATAAAGTCCGATGGTAAAACATTGGTGGCTTCCGTCATTTCTTCTTGTGCTTTTAGTTGACGGTTTTGTGCTTCTTGGGCTCTTGCTAAAGATCTTTTCTTTGTTGAACTAGCTATGCGATCAATTGGTCCTAACTGATATTTTCTTTGTTTTTGACCCACAAAATTCTCCCATTCTGCCACTGGTATTTTATCCTTACACCTGCAAGATTTCCTATCAATTCCCTTATCATAGCACAAAAAGGTAGTGTCTCTCAACATCTGCTTTTGAAGGAGACGTGGCTGCTGGAAATTCTGTAGGATATCCAAAGGCTGCATTTGAGGACTTGCTTCTAGTAGTCATAGTTTATATTCAGAAGTAAAATCAAATTATATGTAATTTATAATTGACGATAATTCAAATTATAATTAAAGCAAATGCAAATTATTTCTATTTATCTGAAAAATTATTTCTCTTTATCTGAAACAAAAATATCAAGCATAAACAAACAACTTATCATGTAACATATAACAACATTAAACATGTGCAAATATAAAGGTAAAAAAGGGAGGAGGGGCATGTGATAGGGGTAGTAGGGTAGCACATGCTTGATTTTTTAATATTTTTTTAGTGATAAAAAAAACCCTTCTCACATAGTGTACTTTTTAAGAAATAAATTTTTTTCCCATTTAAATATATGCAAATATGAGGGTAAAAAAGGGAGGAGGGGCATGTGATAGGCAGTGGCGTAGCTAGAAATTTAGGGGCCCCTGTTCAAGAGAAAGTGCGAGGCCCTCGCCTCACCAATTATTCCGTTTCCTAAAAACAATCAATTAATCGTGTTGACGATTCCCACATGCGAGGGGTAAGCAGAGTTTGCTGCTGCTCCCTTCACCATTTTATATACTTCCGTTTATATTCACGTTGTCATAGTTAAGTAATTGAATTTTAGTGGTTTTTAGCGATTTAGAAGTTTGCATAGCGTGTCGGCTTAATTTAACTTAAACTTGTGACGGTTTAAACTAATTTTTAACTGCGCGATGCCGTCGCAGAAAGCGTCGTGTGTTAGGTGTAGGGTAAACCGGTGGTATTCGGAATTTAAAGATTATAACGGCGGTCCTATGGCGATTACCGAGAGATCAGTTTGTTTCTTTTGCGAGTTAATGGAGGAAATAGTTGACATAAAACGTAGTGTACGTGAGGTAACCGAAAGACGTGCAACGCTTGATGAGGGCAGGGGTAGGGCTACGGTTGACGGAAGCCGAACCAATACTAACGTGAAGACGTTAGTAATTTGAAGGGTGAGGTGCGTAACCTAGTTTCTAGTTTAGGTAGCTTATCGGGAAGGTTGGATAGAGTTGAGGAAGGGGTTAAGATTAGTCCGAGAGTAGTAGATGGGGAGGGATTTAGAGAAGTTAAGGGTGGAGCTAGGCCGCGTACGTTAGGTGATAGGAATCCCCCCCTATCGAGGTTTCGAACCCTTTCGCCCATTTGGAAAGGGACGTGAATGAGGGGGAAACTATTTTAATTGGGGACTCTTTAGTGCGCCACATGGACAAAGAGTTCGTTGAACGGCATCCAACCAAGAGGAGGAGGGTCTGTCTCCCAGGGGCCAGGGTTGACAGAGTTAGAGACGAAGTGGATAGGATTGACGTTGCCTCCCGTCACTCGATGTTGGTGACGATGGTAGGAGGCAACGACTCGTATAGGCCCGATACGAGAGTGCCTGACCTTTTGGAGAGATATAGGGGGTTAATTAGGTCCCTGAAGGCGAGGTCAGATAGGTCTTTAGTTCTAGGTATTACCCCTAGGCACGGGTTGGGTCTTAGGATTACGTCAAAACCAATATTTTTGAATAATAAATTAGAAGAGATTTGTGCTGAGGAAAATGTACCCTTCGTAAAGCTGTGGTCCGATTTCAATGATCCTAGCCTTTTTATAAAAGATGGGGTGCATTTTAATGAAATAGGTAATGCTAGGCTAGGTAGGTTAATAGACGAAAACGTGCGAAAGCTGTATAGGTCGAAGCCTTCTTTAAACGTTGTGGGTCCCGGGAACGCGGGCCCGACGCGACGTGAAAAATAACTTAAACGTCTTTTATTGTAACGCGCGTAGTATTAGAAATAAATTAAATGAATTTAAGGCGATAATTTATTCCGGCAACTACGATATAGTTGCTACCACTGAAACTTGGTAGTTTCGGGACTCGGGACTCGGGACTTGTTGGGGGAACTTGATATACCGGGTTTTAAACTCTTTACTAATGATAGGTTACATAGGTTTGGTGGCGGCGTTTTGATGTACATTCGTAATTCCCTTCTATCGAGGTTAAGTTAGATTTTCCGGCAGCAATTAATGCGATATGTGTTGAAGTTACGGCGCGCAGTATGAGTTTTAATTTTGTTGTTGTTTATAGACCTCCCGTTCAACTCCTCGATACAGATACTAGATTTTACTCACTTCTTGGTAACTTTATTGACAATCGGAATAGTATAATTGTCGGAGACTTTAACTGCCTTAATGTTAACTGAGACTTTTACTGGTAATGAGGAGGGTTTGAGATTGATTGAGTTTATGGAAGATAACTTTTTACGACAGGTGGTTACCGAACCAACGCGCGGTGATAATATTTTAGATTTGGTGATTACGAACCGCGAGAATATAGTCAAAGGTTTAGAAGTAGGCGAGAGTTTAGGATGTAGTGATCATCAAATTCTTAGGTTTAAGTTATTGATAGAAAACACAAAGGATAGTAACGTAATAGAAGTCCCTGATTTTCGTAGGGCTAATTTTGATAGTTTTGCGGATGATGAGAGTAGTGGACTGGGATAACTTATTTATGGGTAATGACACAAATTTGCATTGGATGGCGTTTAAAGAAAGTTTTAGGAATATTGAAAGGGAGTTTATTCCTCGTAGGCCCAAGCGCACTAGAAATGATGGTAGGCCCAAGTGGTGGACTAGGGAAATAGACGAGTTCATAAACGAGCGTAATAGAGCGTATAGACTTAATAAGCGCAATGGCACGGCAGCTAACTTTAATAGATATATCGAGCTTAGACGTCAGGTTAAAAGATCAGTTAGGAATGCTAAGCGTAATTTAGAGATACTTATAGCTGCGGATAGTAAACACAATCCAAAAAAGTTTTTTGAATACGTTAATAATCGTAAGCCGATAAAAGATAACATAGGCCCTCTAGTGGATGTTAATGGCGCTTTGGCTTCTGACGCTCAGGCGATGGCGGGTATTTTCAATAATTTTTTGCGACAGTTTTTACCGTAGAAGACGTAAATAATGTCCCCGACGTGGACGATATCGTTCCATTTAGTAGCGAGACTATTTTGGATGAAATAACTGTTTACGAGGGTTAGATTGCGCATTATATCGATAGGCTAAAAGTTAGCAAGGCTCCAGGCCCTGACGTTTTTTATCCCAGACAATTGTCGGTAAACTTTTGGAATCCGTAGTTAGGGATCGTATCATCGATCACTTCGAAAGTAGAGATTTGATTAATAGTAGTCAGCATGGGTTTCGACGCCATAGGTCTTGTTTAACTAATTCGTTAGAATTTTATAACGAAATAGTGCGCGAATACTATAGGCATAGAGCGGCTGACGTTATTTAGATTTTAAAAAGGCGTTCGATACAGTTCCGCATCGGAGATTAATTGCGAAGGTCAAAGCGCACGGTATACGCGGTCAGGTAGCTAACTGGTTAGAAGAATGGCTTCGTGCTAGGAGGCAGAGGGTCGTAGTTAATGGTAGTGAATCGGGGTGGTTGGATGTAGGTAGCGGTGTCCCACAGGGTTCAGTGTTAGGCCCATTGCTATTCGTAATTTACATTAACGACATACATGTAGGATTGATTAGTAACGTGTCAAAATTCGCTTTGGCTTCTGACGCTCAGGCGATGGCGGGTATTTTCAATAATTTTTTGCGACAGTTTTTACCGTAGAAGACGTAAATAATGTCCCCGACGTGGACGATATCGTTCCATTTAGTAGCGAGACTATTTTGGATGAAATAACTGTTTACGAGGGTTAGATTGCGCATTATATCGATAGGCTAAAAGTTAGCAAGGCTCCAGGCGCTGACGCTTTTTATCCCAGACAATTGTCGGTAAACTTTTGGAATCCGTAGTTAGGGATCGTATCATCGATCACTTAGAAAGTAGAGATTTGATTAATAGTAGTCAGCATGGGTTTCGACGCCATAGGTCTTGTTTAACTAATTCGTTAGAATTTTATAACGAAATAGTGCGCGAATACTATAGGCATAGAGCGGCTGACGTTATTTAGATTTTAAAAAGGCGTTCGATACAGTTCCGCATCGGAGATTAATTGCGAAGGTCAAAGCGCACGGTATACGCGGTCAGGTAGCTAACTGGTTAGAAGAATGGCTTCGTACTAGGAGGCAGAGGGTCGTAGTTAATGGTAGTGAATCGGGGTGGTTGGATGTAGGTAGCGGTGTCCCACAGGGTTCAGTGTTAGGCCCATTGCTATTCGTAATTTACATTAACGACATACATGTAGGATTGACTAGTAACGTGTCAAAATTCGCTGACGATACTAAAATAGGCGGTAAGGTTGTTAACGAGGACGATAGAAATAGGCTCCAGGACGATGTAAATAGGATTATGGAGTGGACGGATAAGTGGCAGATGCAATTTAACGTAGACAAATGTAAAGTTTTGCATGTAGGTTCTCGTAACAATAATTACACGTACACGATGGATGATAGGGAGTTGGCGAGAGTTGACGAGGAAGTAGATTTAGGCGTACGCGTATCTAAGGATTTAAATGTTAGGAACCAGTGCCTGGAGTCTTGCGCAAAAGCTAATAGGATGTTAGGCTTCATAGCGCGTAATTTCGAATTTAAATCGAAGGATATTATATTGCACCTTTACAAGTCCCTAGTCAGGCCTCATTTAGAATATGCCGTTCAGTTTTGGTGCCCGTACTTGCGTGAGGATATTGATAGGTTAGAAAGGGTTCAGCGTCGTGCCACGAAACTAATTCCGTCATTGCGCAACAAGCCTTATGAAGATAGGATTAAAGAGTTAGACCTGTATTCACTCGAAACTAGGAGATTAAGGGGGGAGCTTATTGAAGTTTTCAAAATCGTTAATAACATCGATAACGTAAATTTTGACATTGTTCAGTTTCGATAATAGTAATACTCGTAATAACGGATTTAAGTAGCGTGGCAGACGTTTCATTACTAATATCGCTAAAAACCTCTTTACGTTTAAAGTAATTGATAAATGGAATAATCTTCCCGCGTCAATCGTTCATTCTACCAGCGTTAATGTGTTTAAGAACCGTCTTGACAGACATTTTAAAAATATTAACGCTGTTTAAAATAAAAAAAACAATTAGCAACGGGAGCTCTGGGGGTGGTGGTCGAGGATGAGTCTGTTGACAATTAATGCCAGCTTGTGACATGCCAGCCTGTGATGCCAGTAATAAAATTATTAAAAAAAAAAAAATTAGACTAACACGAACGTACATGTAGCTCGAAGCGTAAACTAACCCACTTTTTGTTTAACTTTACGCACTTTTTCTTTTTTTTTCTTATCCGCTCCTTAATTTGCATGTCTGTAACTCTCCTTTCTTGCATATTTGTAGTTTGCGTGGTATGACAGTGAGTTAAGACTGTTTGCATGGTTTGTAAGCGTTCTTATTTTACTACTTTTCATCTTTCACCCCTCTCCTTTTCTCTCCGACTATTTTTCTGACTTGTCGGCAGTGGCCGGCGGATGATGATGGTGAGTCTTTTTTCTCTTTTTCTGAATGAATGTTAACCCACGAGTGATAGGTGTTCCTCCTTACTTAACCCCTTATTCTCTTCTCTTCTCTTAACCCCCTACTCTTTCCTTTCTCTCGGGCTAACCTTAGAGTGGATCTTAGGGTCTTTGTTAGCCTTAGCTTCTGTAGATCTGTATATCTTTTTCTGTCGTTAGATTCCTGCCTGATTCATGCTCCTTAACATGCTTAAAACAACCTTCCTTTAAATTAGAAAAAAAAAAAAAACACACGGCATGTCTTGTATTATATGTTCGTAGAATGCAAAATTCAAAAATTTAAAGATAACATATTTTAAGTTTTAATCACCCATTTTTCAGTGTATAGAAATTTACAAGCAACGTACGTGTACAAACTAATACACTTATTTAAGATAGCTTCGAGCTTTGCTACTTGCAAATTCTTTCAATATTTTGTTTCGGTCTAATTCTGAGAAACGGTCTCTTTCAATTGTCAGAATACCCAAGTCAGACAAACGGTTCTGAGCCATTGAGGATCGAAGGGAGTTTTTAATTAACTTCATCTTTGAGAAACTTTTTTCACTGCTGGCAACAAGCAGTAACCAAATCCGGAAAACATACATTCAGTTCCAGCTTCATCAGTGTGTTTAGAATGTCATTGGGGTTACTGTATTAGCTTTCTTGGTAAAAGTTTCTGCCCAGGCTTTGAATGCAACAATCTGTCGAAATAGATCAGAAGATACGTCGGAAGTGTACCTTTTGGTGAAATTTGCTACTCGAATTTGTAAATCATATTCTGGAAGTCTTAAAAGCTCATCCGAAAAAAGAAATGAGAACACATCAACCACATCTTGAAGTGAGTTGAACCGTGTTTTTAGCTGGCCAAGGCAAATTTCCGCCACAGGCAGAAAAACGTGGACTTGAAATCGGTCACGATGATTTTCCAGACGAGAATCACTTGCTAATTCATCAAAGAACTGTTTCTTTGTCCAAATTCTGTTATTCCTGAATGAGGCTTCAATACCCCACTTTTTCCCCAAGTCAACTGACTGGCAAATGGCATCGAAATCATTTCTGAGTGCTGAAATAACACCAATAGCTTCATTAAGAAGCGTTACTGATACAGAGAGGTCAGCTGATTTTGACTGCAATTGCTCAGACAGCATAAAGAGGACGCAATATTTTCTCCCACATCAAAAGTGCAACCAAAAAGTTCATGTTTGTGATTTTGTCAGTCAATTGGCCAGCACTTCGGCGAACGTCAGCATTTTTGGAAGCAACTTTCAGATGAACTAGAGTTTTTAGTATGGCGTGAAATTGTTCTAAAAGCGCTGACACCGACTCGTGCCGGCTTTCCCACCTTGTTGAACTCAGATGTTTCATCGTGTGGATTTTAGATTCTGGTCCGAAAGTTTTCAACAGAGCCCAGTTTGGTGCACTATACCCGAAAAACTTGTAAACTTCTTCTATAATGGCAAAAAATGTAACCATTTCATTACAACATTGGGCTACATCACGAAGAATAAGATTTAATTGATGGCAAACACAGTGTACATGCACAGCGTTTGGTGAACATTCTTTGATTAGTTGTTGAACACCAGAATATACACCGCTCATAACAGAGGCGCCATCATATCCTTGGCCCCGACATTTCGATATGCCTAATCCAGCTTCTTCAATGTTGACCATGATCATTTTGGTGATTCCTTCAGCTGATTGATCTTTTTCAGGCATAAACCCAAGAAAAGTTTCTCTTACTGAAGCTGTTTGTTTCAGTATAAAAAAACACATAGCGGTAATAAATGCTGAACTGTTCCACTTTTGAAATGTCTTTGGTGCTGTCACCAATAACGGAGAAAAACGGTGCTGACTGAATTTCCTGCATCATATGTTGACGAAGGCAATTCCCCAAAAGAGATGTTAGTTCGTTCTGAATTGTGGAACTCAAATAGCGAACTGATCCCTTTGGCCTTGCTAAGAGTTCCTTCATCACAAGATCATACTGTGAAAGTAGCTGAACTAGTGACAGAAAATAAGTGAGCCATTTCAGCTTTACTTTAGTTCCGACCGGTGTGGTTGTGAAATACCGGATACTGGAAAATTTTCCCCCGTTATTGTCAACAGGAAATGACACTTGGTCTTCATTTGGCTGGCATGGACCATGTTTCGCAAGTAAATCTTTCAAATTCTTGTCATTGATTCGTTCAGAATACAACCCTCTATCAGATGGAAATAGGCTACTATGACAGAAAACTGAGCTAGGCCTACTATCCTTCGGTAAAGTCTCAGTTTTCTTAGCGCATGATGAGGCAATTTCAGGAGCATTCTGCACATTGTTTTTCGTGCTTGATGAAGTAATGGTGAATTATCGGTATTTTTGTCTTGTTCAGGCTCTTTGTTGGTGTCAGTTGAAGTAGTAGCATGAGAAAGTTCACGGCGATCAGCAGTTGAAGTTTGAAAAAAATGTCAATTTCGACACATTTTCTGTTGAAGCTTTCACTTTTTGCTCCTTTCAACCCGTTTTGCGTGACCTGACAGATACGTTCTCTTCATGTCTTCTTGAACCTTTTGAGCAAGAATTAATGTAATATGTTAGTTTGACAGTGTGGCCAAATAGAATAATAAAAGGTTGAAAATATCTGCTATTACCACGCTAGAAGCGTGATTGTTGACTAAGGATAGTTTAATTAAACGTAGAAAGTTAATTCGGGTTGATAATAAGCTGTTGATGACTATAATTTTGGACTGCCAATTTGTTTAATTATATCCGTAAGTTGTTTTACTCTATCCGTAGCTTTTTACTAAGGGTTCAGAAGTGTGCCCCTTCATTGACTACAACCATGTTTTTATTATAAGAGTTTTGACTATAACCGTTTTCCACTGTAATAATAAAAAATTAAGAATTAGATTAAGGCCGAAAATAACAGAAAAAATTATACAACAAACTTACCAGTCATGTAAAGAAATAACACCAACAATTTGGAGCTCGTTTCCAGAAACAACTGACCAAAAAAGTACAGAAAGTACACAGTTTTCAGTTTGTTACAAGTACTGAACTGAACTGTAAAACAAAATGAAAAAAATAAAGAATGCTTATCACTAAAAAGAAATAGTAATAGAAAACTAAGGATTAGATTAAAGCAGAAGAGAACTGAAAAATTTATACAACAAACTTTCCAGTCATGTAAAGAAATAACACCAACAGTTTGGAGCTCGTTGCCAAAAGAAATTGACCATAAAAGTACACAAAGTACACAGTTTTCAGTTTGTTACAAGAAAATACCGAACAAAGCTGTAAAAAAAAGAGAACAAGAGAAATAATTAAAGAAAGCTTATCACTAAAAAGAAACAGTAATAAAAAATAAAAATTAGATTAAGGTAGAGGAAAAAAACAGAAAAAATTATAAAATTAACTTACCTGTAACGTAAAGAAATAAAAAACTGTCTTGACTTTTTTTTCGTAAAAACTTTAACTCAAACCATGAAAATAAAAACCCACTCTAATAGACAGAGTTTATTTCCACGACAGTTTCGACGCCCACTGGCATCCTCCTCGGGTGGATACAGAAACACAAATGAACCAAAACAAGAGGGAAAAACAGTTCAGGGATCGACCGTTAAGAAATTCGCACCTAGGTTGGATTCCATTCTCTCGAGACAGGAGGGGCATTTTCATTAAGTACATTCGCACAAATTTTTAAAACTATCTTCCTGTTCTAAACATACAGATTCTATTATTTTTACATAATTATTATATTTATAATTAAATTTATTACATTTAATATTGCATAATTATTAATTACAGAAATTATAAATTTATTATTACATTGGTTATTACATTGTTGTTTATTATACAGAAATTATAAACCGAAAAACGAATGAAAAAAGCCGATTAGGAAATAATCCAGAGACCATTGAGAAATTCGCACCTAGGTTAGATATCGTTCTCCCGAAACCAGAAGGGCATTTTATTACAGGGTCAGCTTATAACTACATTCCCACAAATTAAAAATTAAAAATATCTTCTTGTTCTATACATACAGATTCTAATATTTTGACATAATTACTGCATTTATAATATTACCTTTATTATTACATCTGTTGCATTTATATTTATTTCCACATTAATTACTTCCATTATTACATTTACTAAAAGCGAGTAAGGAAACATTCCAATCCAGAGACATTTAAGAAATTCACACTTAGGTTCGAACACGTTCCCACGACTCCGTAAGGGATTTATTGACCAAGAATCTCATTAAAGGGTCTAACTTATAAGTACCTTCGCACAAATTAAAATTATCTACTTTTTCTATACACACAGATTCTATTATTTTTCTTTTGACATAATTATTACATTTATAAAGTACCTTACTTGATTCCCAATCTATAGCATGATTATTTTGGCTAGCGTGATAAAAAATGGCATTATTAGTATTACAACTTCTGAAGGCATATTTGTGTTCTTTGATACGGGTTTCAATATTTCTTCCAGTTTCTCCCACGTATACTAAATCACAACTTTTACAGGGAATGCTGTAGACACAGGCTTGTTCCTCTTTTGCAACGTTATTCCTAACCAATTTACTTTTCACGGTAGACGAATATTTGAACGCCAAAGCAAACTTAAAATCTTTCGTCAACGGTTTTACTCTTTCTAAGCCGGCAATGTAAGGCAAACTCACATATTGTTTTTGGTTAACTGAAGGTTCCCGAGGGGCATAAAAAGATTTTCTGGCTTTAAAATACGCCTTTCTGATAAACCACTCAGGATATTTTAAATCCTTAAAAATTTTCCAAATCTTTGAATTTTCCGGATCCAGCAAATGTGGGCTACAAATCCTGAGTGCTCTTAGAAACATGGAAGAAATAATTGAGCTTTTAACCCCTTCATCATGATATGAAAAATAATGAATGTACGAATTACAATGAGTAGGTTTTCTATAGACCGTGAAATTGGGCTTTCCGCTTTCGTTAATGACCAAAACATCTAGAAAAGGCAATTGTTTGTCGTTCTCCCATTCATATTTAAATTTAATAGAGGGAACAAGATTATTTAATGACTGAAAGAAAGTGTCAAAGTTGTTCCAGTGGTCAGGCCAAAATGAGAAAATATCATCTACATAACGAAACCAAATTAGATTCCTGGGACATATTGTTTGCAACAATTCCGACTCATAATACTCCATATATAATGTACTCAGTATTGGGGATAAAGGGGACCCCATTCCCATACCAAAACGTTGCAAATAAAATTCTTCACCGAAGGAGAAGGCATTATTGGTGACACAGAGTTTTATCAGTTCTAAAAATACAGATGTGGGCATGCCTAGTTCTACGTTACATGTTGGCAATTTTCTATCTAAAAAACTAAGTACATCATCAATGGGAACTTTCGTAAACAAGGACTCAACATCAAAACTTATCATTCTTCCCCGTTTTAAATCTAAGGACATAACTTTGTTAATAAAGTCACAGGAATTAGTGATGTGCGAGCCTGAAAATTTACCAACTAATGGTTTTTATTTTCATATTTTGACCTTCACTTAGAAAAAAGTGAAGTTTTTTGCATTTTTAACTCAAACCGTTTCAACTTCTTAAAAACTCAACGCAACAGCCACCAAGTTAGAACATGAAAATAACTCGGATAAATTTTTATGGCTGCGCTGCTTACACAAAGAAATACAATATTGACGCATTAATTTTTATAAAATTTATCTAAGTTCTGAAAAAGTAAGTTTTGTAATTATTTACCCAAAAAAATAGAAATAAAAAATATGTTGAATTTTTGTAGGTACAAATTTTCAAAGAGAAGGCATGAACAAAGTTTTTTGTCAGTTCGGTTGGGGGCCCTTGGATGCTGGGGCCCTTGTTCAATGAACCGCCTGAACCCACGGTAGCTGCGCCACTGGTGATAGGGGTAGTAGGGTAGCACATGCTTGATTTTTAAAAATTTTGTTAGTGATAAAAAAAACCTTCTCACATAGTGTACTTTTTAAGAAATAATTTTTTTTCCCATTTAAATATATGCAAATATGAGGGTAAAAAAGGGGGGGGGGTATGTGCTCGGGGAAGCAGGGGTAGCACATGCTTGATATTTTAATATTTTGTTAAGATGATAAAATGAAACTTCACAGAGTGTACTTTTTAAGAAATAGAAAAATTTCCCATTTTCGACCCCGCCTAATATAGTATATATATATATATATATATATATATATACAGTATATATATATATATATATATGTTACAGTCAATGTGTGAAACCAGTCATTTCACGAAATGCTTAAAAATTTCAGGCATTTCGGATAATTCGATTAAGTGATTAACAACTTCGTGAAAGTTAAGTTAGGGGGTTAGGTTTGGTTAGCAATGCGTATTACCTATGTTTAAGGTTACAGGTATTAAGCGAAATGCCTGAAATTTTTAGGTATTACGTGAAATGACTGGTTTCACACATTGATTGTAATATATATATATATAATATATATATAATTATATATATATATATAATGTGTGAAAATGAACAATGAATAATCAGTATTCATTTTTACATAAGAACCAAAATCGCTTAACGCGAGTTTGGATAATAATTTTACTTGTAGCTTCCTCTTTTTGTTTGTGTCACAACCCTACGATCTACCATTTCTATGGTTTAGTCGTATCCATTTTCCATTTGTTATAGAAGTTATTATTATTAATTACACTGGGCAACCAAAAAAAATTTTTTTCGTGTCCAAAGAATGAAAATACCTTATTCTTATAGTATTTTCTGTGCTGAATCCAAATAAGTTTGTAAAATTTCTCTATCAGGTCTGGTTTTTGTGTGACATGCAATTTAATTTTTAAAAACCCATATAGTTACATACTTATTAAAATATGATCGAAAAGACATACCTGTAGTTTAAAAAGTAGCTTGTTTTGATTTTCTGCTGTGCTTTGCCTCAGGCATGTCTCTCTTAAGAGTCCAGCAATAGTCAGCCAGCATACTGGGGCTCCATTTGCCTTGGTAACGGTTTTCCATGGCAGAAATATCCTGATGAAAACGCTCACCATGTTCGTCGCTTACCGCACCCAGGTTTTCCGGAAAAAAGTCCGTGAGAGTCCAAGAAATGAACCTTTAATGACATATTGCACCCCATTGCTTGGTAAGACTTAAGAAGATCTCCTACTATTTCAGAATAGTTTTCGGCCATGTGATTTCCCAAAAAATTTGTGCAGACACCTTTGAAACTCTGCCACGCAGCTTTCTCAACTTCATTCAACTCTCCTTCAAATCTCTCATCTCTTAACAATTCTCTGATCTGAGGGCCTACAAAAATGCCTTCTTTAATATTGGCATCACTGATCCGGGGAAACTTATTTCTCAAGTATGTGAATCCTGTTTGCGCTTTATCCATCGCTTTAACAAAGTTTTTCATAAGTCCAAGCTTGATATGCAAAGGAGGAAGGTACACTTTCTCAGGGTCAACAAGTGAACTATTCACAACATTTTTCTTGCCTGGAACAAGTGAGGTGCGTTTTGGCCAATCCTTCTTAACGTAGTGGTTTTGCTTGTCCCTACTGTCCCACTCACATAAAAAACAACAGTACTTGGTGTAACCTAGCTGCAACCCTAGCAAAAGTGCAATGACCTTCAGATCTCCACAGATATTCCACTTATATTTCTGATACTGAAACTTTTCTAAAAGCAACTTCATGTTGTCGTATGAATCTTTCATGTTTGCAGCATGTGCAATAGGTACAGAAGGAAATTTATTTCCGTTGTGAAGAAGGACTGCTTTCAAGCTGACTTTTGAGGAGTCAATGAACAATCGCCACTCATCCACGTTATGTTCATGACCAAGAGCCCCAATGACTGAATTAACATCTTTACAAAACACAAGTCCATCTTCATGGGAGAACCATTCTTGGAATTCATCATGGCGGCTGCGGAAAAAACAAACTTTAGTGTCACGTTGCAGTAGATTCCAACCCTTTAATCTTGAACCTAAAAGTTCAGCCTGCTTCTTAGATAATTTCAAATCACGAACTAGGTCATTTAGATCTCCTTGTGAGATCCTCATCACTTAAACTTACATGTTCAGGAGGATTTGGTACTGGAAGTTGAGCACTGTGGGGGAACTGGTCTCATTGCAGACGGTAGATTAGGGTATTTCATAAGGCTCTTTGTTTTTGAAGTGATCCCCTTTGTATTTACCAGGCAGAAATAGCAGTCTTTTGTGTGATCTTTGGGTTCCCTCCAAATCATTGGAATAGCAAATGGCATGTGACGTGAACCGTTTAGCCATCCTGTAAGTAGTCTTACACATGTCACACAACAAATGTGAGGGGCCCAACTCTTGTCCTGATCGCCTACTTTACATCCGAAATAAAGTTCATAGCATTTTTTTACTAATGGTGTAAAGTTACGTTTCTGGGATTTTAAAGTTAGATCACCACATACATAACAAAATGAATTAGGATGATTCAGACAGTTCCGCGGCATTACAAAACATCTATATGAATACAACACTGGTGTAAAATTAACAAGAAGCAACAGACACTAGCTGTTAACACTGTGACATTTACAAGCAGACTGACTTGGAGCTGCTCTACACACAGAAACTAGGCTCATGTCTGAACAGGTACAAAATGTTTCAACCTGCACAGTCTGCTGCTCCGACCAAATTTATCCTGCCAGCATTATCAGAACTTTCTCCCCAAAGGAATAAATTGTACTAATTTTACAGAAAAATTAATACAACATATATATTAATATTAGTATATTTTATATAGTTATATTAATTAATATATATATTATTATATTTATTATTTTTATAATGTTTTATATTATAATATTGTTATATACTTAATTATTATAATATGTTATTATTTTTTTATCCGTGATCATGCTAAATGAGGAAAAAATGAACATAGGTCACAAGTAAACTAAGCCTGATAGAAAGAAATCTGATTTCACATTTAGATTCAGCATGAAAAAGTACACTTAGAACACCCATCAAAACCCATGTGACAAAATTGTTGTTGACCAGTGTTATGATTGTCTTGCAGCATCCTCGACCCTAGATTATGCATACACATTGCATATAACAGGATTGGAACCCGTAGTTGTACTTCTTAGTCATTAATACCCACTCTTTGTCTCTAATTCGTTCTTGTAAATCTTCCTAATAATGATTTGTACTATACGTACAAATTCAATAACTATGACGTCATAAAGTAACTAAATTCTCTTCACGTTTCCATACCGCCAATACTGAATCATCCATTTGGTATGTGGATATCTTTCATGTTCAATATATGGTAAATTCTTTAATAGTAAAAACTTCATTCTCTATACATCATTATTTATATTGTCCTACCTATTGTCTATCAACCTATCAGTCCATATTTTACGCGTGTCTATATTACGCACACAACCTATTGTGTTACGTACATGTAAAATACGTCCACATGTATTTTTTTCTTTTTTTTTCTTTTAAGTGCGTTCACCCCTCACAAATTCATAAATGCTTGGATAAGTGGTCGAATTCGCTGATGAGAGCAAAGTCGAACGCTTCTGAGATAAAAATCTCCTCTCGCTCCGATCCAAATTTATAACATATTATAACATAATATAACATATTATGTTGTATATAAATTATCTTGTATGTGCTCATGTACTTGTGTTGTACTAATAACCATATATAATAACCATATATAATAACCATATATAATAACCATATATAATAACCATATATTATAACCATATATTATAACCATATATAAATATATAAAAAACACTGTAAGAATGGTAAACGACGTAATGTACTTCAATGAACTGTAATTGAATGTAATGACTTAATATATAATGTAAGAATGTACTTTAATAGAACTGTAATGGACAATCATAAGCGAATGTGAAGTAATCCATAATTGCAATCATAATTGTAATAAACCCAAACGAAAATGTACTCAGTCGTGTACTTAAATTGTACTTATGTACTACTATGAAATGATATCGCCTTCAGAAATGAAGACTCGGCAAAAAAATACGATTAGTTTTTTATTTTTTTATATTTTATTTGGAATCTTTCAAACATCTGATCATGTGTTTAAAAGGGGGAAACTTAACCTTCAACTGCCTTCCCCCAACATTTAGGCTTATATTATACATGTATTTGTAAAATGAACTACACTTCATTACGGGACTCTGCTTTGGTCACTGCTACGAGACTCCCTTGTTAGCAGCCTCGCTGCGGGGAGAGGGCAGAGGCTCCTTGCCTCCTTAACTTTTTAGATTCCGGCCTGAGCCATGGTCGAAAGAGGTCGAACCTCTACCCCTGTAAAATTCAGACCACTACCTGTAAATTTGTTAAGAAGTAAATTACAGTAAGAGAAACTTTTATTTTCCCCCTCGAGTTGGGCTATCTTCAGAGGAACTTAGTCAGTAAAGTCGATAAGTTATAAAAGAAAAGTCGATAATTTTAGTCTCAGAGAAAGTATCAGAGTATTATAGCAAGAGAAGAATTAATAACTGTCGACCCTAAAGCGAGAGAAAAGAATTAGAATGTTATAGAAGAAATATCCGTTGCTGCCTCCCAACTAGAATCCCCGTCAATTCGAACCACCCAGGGCCATAGACGGAGGGGTTAACAGAGTGGTGACCCTATAGCCAGGATAAACATTTGGCCACCCTACTACCAAGATTAGAAGAATATTTTAAGAAGAGGATTTTAACAACTGGCGACCCTTTGCCCAGGATAAGAAAGAGATAACCCAAGCACCATAGAAGATATTGGCATAACAGTCTGGCGAGTCTGTAGCCAAGAGTTTAACAAGTGGCGACCTACCATTTGACCGGCGTGTCACGACTTCTAGTTCGTAACATCCACCCTTGAACCGGTGTGTCACGACTCCAAGTTCTCCACGCCTAGTTTTCATCCAAGAAGAAGTAGCCAGCAAGACGTATTCAGACACGTCTCAAGGATTTCGCCGTAGAAATTTTGTTAAGTACAGTTTTGTTTTTTAAGTAATTTATAAACACTTGAAAAGTCCGTATTATTAACAGTTAATAATGAGTATCAAGTCAGAATTTACAAAAAACACAGTGAACACTTCAGACACCAGTGATACATTTTTTTTAGTGAAACTAATTTTCACAGAAGTTAAAAGTAAGAGAGAGTTAAAAGTAAGAGAGAGTTAAAAGTAAGAGAGAGTTAAAAGTAAGAGAGAGTTAAAAGTAAGAGAGAGTTAATTTCAGAGTTAATTTCACTATTATAGTCAGTATATAGAATAATTTTATTTTATGTACCAAACATAATAGTACCGTACCTTCGCGTACATTCGAGTGAAATGTTGTTTACATTTTTTATTTTTGTTGCAATTTTTTTTCAAATTATTGAATTGAATTGACTTGCAAATTAAGAAAGAGAGATTTTATAGATTTAAAGAGATACTCGAAGTAGTTTCGAGTCAGTTTTAGTTGCAAATCAGTTCAAATCAGTTTTCAGTTTTGGTTGGTTGCATCCAAGAGGGACAACCAAACCCCAGAGATTCATAAAGATACTCAAGTAGTTTCGAGTCAGTTTTAGTTGCAAATAAGTTGCAAATCAGTTTTCAGTTTCGGTTGGTTGCATCCAAGAGGGACAACCAAACCCCAGAGATTTATAAAGATACTCGAAGTAGTTGCGAGTCAGTTTTAGTTGCAAATAAGTTGCAAGTCAGTTTTAGTTGCAAATAAGTTGCAAATCATTTTTCAGTTTCAGAAGGTTGCATCCAAGAGGGACAACCGCCCCAGAGATTTCAGAAGTATTCGAAGTCAGTTTTATTCGAAGTCAGTTTTATTCGAAGTCAGTTTTATTCGAAGTCAGTTTTATTCGAAGTCAGTTTTATTCGAAGTCAGTTTTATTCGAAGTCAGTTTTATTCGAAGTCAGTTTTATTCGAAGTCAGTTTTATTCGAAGTCAGTTTTATTCGAAGTCAGTTTTATTCGAAGTCAGTTTTATTCGAAGTCAGTTTTATTCGAAGTCAGTTTTATTCGAAGTCAGTTTTATTCGAAGTCAGTTTTATTCGAGGTCCGTTTTATTCGAGGTCCGTTTTATTCGAGGTCCGTTTTATTCGAGGTCCGTTTTATTCGAGGTCCGTTTTGTTCGAGGTCCGCTTTGTTCGAGGTCCGCTTTGTTCGAGGTCCGCTTTGTTCGAGGTCCGCTTTGTTCGAGGTCCGCTTTGTTCGAGGTCCGCTTTGTTCGAGGTCCGCTTTGTTCGAGGTCCGCTTTGTTCGAGGTCCGCTTTGTTCGAGGTCCGCTTTGTTCGAGGTCCGCTTTATTCGAGGTCCGCTTTATTCGAGGTCCGCTTTATTCGAGGTCCTGCTTTATTCGAGGTCGCTTTATTCGAGGTCTGCTTTATTCGAGGTCAGCTTTATTCGAGGTCAGCTTTATTTCAATGCAGTCAATTGAATTCAACTTTTTCTTTGTAGTTTAAGAGAATTCAACTTTTTCTTTGTAGTTTAAGAGAATTCAACTTTTTCTTTGTAGTTTAAGAGAATTCAACTTTTTCTTTGTAGTTTAAGAGAATTCAACTTTTTCTTTGTAGTTTAAGAGAATTCAACTTTTTCTTTGTAGTTTAAGAGAATTCAACTTTTTCTTTGTAGTTTAAGAGAATTCAACTTTTTCTTTGTAGTTTAAGAGAATTCAACTTTTTCTTTGTAGTTTAAGAGAATTTAATTCAACCTGAATTGACCGGTTTGTGTCTAGTTTAATTTTTTTTTGTTTGTAAGAAGGAAATTGACCGATTTGTCTTTTCTTTTCATGCCATTGTTGCGTATATAAATATATAGGTAAAATGACATATTTTAGTGTTTGCAACCAAAGCCGCTTTTACAAACGTTTGTAACGAGTTTTATAATTTTTATGATTATATGATAACAGTAATCGTGTAATAATTAATCAATCATGTCCAATGACTTCCTTTTTAAATTACTATAGGGAGGAACATGCCGTTCCCCCGTTTTGTTTGAACTCTTTTAATTTTTGTTCTAAGTAGTGTGACAAGCAATCCCTTTTCTTTTATAAAAAAAAAAAACGTAATTGGCAATTTCAGACATATACCCCCCGCTTAGTTACTCAATTCCCCCGAATGTAGTACTCCGAACTTTGTTTTTTATTTTATTTTATTTTAACACCCCAACCCCAGTTGAACCCAGTGTCAACCAGAGCAATGGTTCAACCATGGTTAATTCCTTTTTGGTACTATGGAACATAACCTCAATTTATGTTAAGTTGTGTTTTTTATTTTTAAATATACTATATGTTTAGTTCATTAAAATGCATAATTGATTTCTATTTTTAATTTGTATTCTTAATTTTCTTAATTCAATTATCGTACCGATACTTCTGGTTAATGTTAATGGTTATATAGTTCATATATAGCTAGGAATGTTACTAGTCGAATTTAATTCCATCTTCTATATTTAATTTTTAATACCGCTAGATTTACTTTCATTAATTGTAAGGTCCTCTAAGTACGTTTCTTTTTATTACCTTAATATACGTGTAACTGATTTAATTACGTAAAATCGATAATCCTAGTTGAATTCTATTACTTTTGATACATATTCGAATTCATTTTCTTTCTGTACTTCAAGCCACTTTCACATGAAACTCGTATGCATACACCATCATTAATACTACCTGTAATTACATTTTAACAATAATTGACTTAAACTTAAATGATTTTATAACCCTAAACCCATCTTAAATTATTATACATTATTTTTAAAACTTTGTTAATTCAAAAAACCTTCCAAATCCCTACACATACACACGCATGTCTGCACACTATATATACTATATAGACAAACCTTATGCTAAAATCATTGGATATCACATTAAACTATTTCATTGCGTGTAAGTGCTAACTATGCTATTTATATAGTCTTAAGCATTTTTGCTTACTATATATAAATTTTTGCTCAGGCATTTATTCAGTTAATTTAACAATCCTCTCAGCTAATCTGTCCCTCAAAATTATAAGATACACACTTTGTACCTAATACACACAAATACACACTAGACCACAGGTCTATACATCATCCATTACGTAATTCGATTTTTTACCTACAATAGTCAATAAAAATTAGCTTATAGATTGTACGATTTACGTTTTTCCCTTTTATCTACTCTATTCATTATGTATGTAATTTTTCCCACAAAAAAATAAAAGTTTGTAAAAAATGTTAACAATATCATTGTTTGTCTAACTTAATTGTTTGTCTAAATTAAAGTATTAATCTTTGAATTTTTTATACTTTATAAAACTCTCTAAGCAAGTGTCATGTTAAAAATTTGATTACTCTGCATTGTACCCAACCACCCGAACTTGTTCTATATAAAACTTGTAATGTAAAGAAAAATTCGTCATCTAACTTGAATTAGTTAGGATGTTATTTTCTCAATTGTAATGTATTGTATGAATTGTGCCCTATTATATTATTGTATAAATATCATTTTAAAAGGGGAGAGCAATGTAAAAATGAACAATGAATAATCAATATTCATTTTTACATAAGAACCAAAATCGCTTAACGCGAGTTTGGATAATAATTTTACTTGTAGCTTCCTCTTTTTGTTTGTGTCACAACCCTACGATCTACCATTTCTATGGTTTAGTCGTATCCATTTTCCATTTGTTATAGAAGTTATTATTATTAATTATGGCCTTGCATCTCACCCTCGACCCTAGATTATGCATACACATTGCATATAACAGGATTGGAACCCGTAGTTGTACTTCTTAGTCATTAATACCCACTCTTTGTCTCTAATTCGTTCTTGTAAATCTTCCTAATAATGATTTGTACTATACGTACAAATTCAATAACTATGACGTCATAAAGTAACTAAATTCTCTTCACGTTTCCATACCGCCACTACTGAATCATCCATTTGGTATGTGGATATCTTTCATGTTCAATATATGGTAAATCCTTTAATAGTAAAAACTTCATTCTCTATACATCATTATTTATATTGTCCTACCTATTGTCTATCAACCTATCAGTCCATATTTTACGCGTGTCTATATTACGCACACAAACTATTGTGTTACGTACATGTAAAACACGTCCACATGTATTTTTTTAATTTTTTTTCTTTTAAGTGCGTTCAACCCTCACAAATTCATAAATGCTTGGATAAGTGGTCGAATTCGCTGATGAGAGCAAAGTCGAACGCTTCTGAGATAAAAATCTCCACTCGCTCCGATCCAAATTTATAACATATTATAACATAATATAACATATTATGTTGTATATAAATTATCTTGTATGTGCTCATGTACTTGTGTTGTACTAATAACCATATATAATAACCATATATAATAACCATATATAATAACCATATATTATAACCATATATTATAACCATATATAAATATATAAAAAAACACTGTAAGAATGGTAAACGACGTAATGTACTTCAATGAAACTGTAATTGAATGTAATGACTTAATATATAATGTAAGAATGTACTTTAATAGAACTGTAATGGACAATCATAAGCGAATGTGAAGTAATCCATAATTGCAATCATAATTGTAATAAACCCAAACGAAAATGTACTCAGTCGTGTACTTAAATTGTACTTATGTACTACTATGAAATGATATCGCCTTCAGAAATGAAGACTCGGCAAAAAAATACGATTAGTTTTTTATTTTTTTATATTTTATTTGGAATCTTTCAAACATCTGATCATGTGTTTAAAAGGGGAAACTTAACCTTCAACTGCCTTCCCCCAACATTTAGGCTTATATTATACATGTATTTGTAAAATGAACTACACTTCATTACGGGACTCTGCTTTGGTCACTGCTACGAGACTCCCTTGTTAGCAGCCTCGCTGCGGGGAGGGGGCAGAGGCCCCTTGCCTCCTTAACTTTTTAGATTCCAGCCTGAGCCATGGTCGAAAGAGGTCGAACCTCTACCCCTGTAAAATTCAGACCACTACCTGTAAATTTGTAAGAAGTAAATTACAGAAAGAGAAACTTTTTATTTTCCCCCTCGAGTTGGGCTATCTTCAGAGGAACTTATTCAGTAAAGTCGATAAGTTATGAAAGAAAAGTCGATAATTTTAGTCTCAGAGAAAGTATCAGAGTATTATAGCAAGAGAAGAATTAATAACTGTCGACCCTAAAGCGAGAGAAAAGAATTAGAATGTTATAGGAGAAATATCCGTTGCTGCCTCCCAACTAGAACCCCCGTCAATTCGAACCACCCAGGGCCATAGACGGAGGGGTTAACAAATGTGTGTGTGTGTGTGTGTGTGTGTGTACTGTATAACATGAACAGTGGAGAACAGGATAAAACAGAGCTAAGTAGGACTGAGATAGTCTTTTTATGAAAGTGATTACTCGAATGTTGACTATCATAATTTTAGATGTGAAAATCAATGAAGGAAACTGACCATGCAAATCATTGCCAACTAGAAATATTTGAATAGATATTATCAAAGAAGATCAACTTTAAATTTAAACTTTAAACCTGTGTACGTAACGACAATGCACGTAAATAGATAAATGGACAAACAGACATGCATAGATATAGGTAGCTGTAATAAATAGGTTGAACAGAGGATGCTGTATATGAAAAAAAAATAGAGGGTTATGGGTAAAGTGACCAGATTTTTTGAAGTTAAAAGCGGGACATATCTTGAACCCCCCACTGGGTGGTTCAGTGCGGAGAGGGGGTGTCCTCCTGCCGCGGTTGAGAAAATTTTGAAATGGCAATACTCAAAAAAATCGTTTTGGTGGCATCGTAAGCAGATATTCCAATGTTAATTTCAACAAAAAACAAGCCCCCCTCCTCATATGACGTACATATATGCTCCATTCTCTATTGTTTATATACAATAATAACGAAAGAGTCAAAGTCAAATTACCACTTTTCCACCAGTGCAAACTGACAACTTTCGTCTTGTATTACGTAATGCTTGAAAACAGGAATAAAAACATTAATTATTGGTAGTAATTTTAATAAAGCGGGACATTTTTGCTCAACATCTCCAAAACGGGACAATTTAGGGACACCATACGTCAACGGGACACACTTCTTCAAAGCGGCACTGTCCCGCCGAAAATCGGGACTCTGGTCACTCTAGTTATGGGTTGATTGCTATCAACTTGGCGATCCGGTGAAAATTTCCGCCAGATCTTGGTGCCGAGTCGACGTCAAAGACTCTGTCTTTTCGTTAAAAAGTTGTGTGTTTGTGGAGGCCTTCAAAAGACCTTGTAAAGTAGGTTTTTTTTGGTTAATGTTAAATTTATTTGCCTTCAGTATTTACGGCTGCCTAATGGTAAAAAAGGAACGTACCATACCTTCTTATTTCGTTGGATCTCGCCTCTGGTTGCAGGGCGCACGGTTGCCTATTGCGCCTCTCTCTCGATGTAGGCGATAGGGCTGTGATAGGGTTACGCAAGGAGTTTATTCAGTTTAATTAATACAGGCAATTCACTATGCCTAAATACCTGAAGGGATAGGCTATCCTTTAATTTTATTAGTTTTATTTTATTGGTGTTTCACTCAGAACTTGTAGGAAGATTAAATACATCTTCCTTGCTTACAGCAATGCTCGTCACTAAGCAGCTCGGAGATGCTAAATCTGTCTTCAATTCGCTTACTTTGCAAAATGAAAGTCCCCAGACGTCTATTTTTTGTGTTTTCATTATTTCTTCTTCGAAATAATTTTCATGAATCAGCGATGGAAAATTTTGATACAAAAAAATACATTTTCCTTGTTATGTGGGCCCAATGCCTACATATTTGGTTCTACGTATGGCAATTTTTACCATTTCCAATAGGCTTTGTTGCCAATCCCGAAGCAATCTTGTAGTTATTTAATACAGTAAATTAATAATTTGTATGTACTTATGAAATAAAGGTACCATATACGATACCATATTGTAGGCTACAAGCCTGGGTTCGAATTAGGTTTTGTTGTGAATTGTAATGTAAAGTGTTATGACAGGCATGTACAGTTTTTTCCATATATTTTAGGTTAATATTAAGCAAAACACATCACCTAAACCTTAGAAAAACAACACTATATTCAGAATCCTTGTAAAAAATAATGAAGGAAAATATGCTTCATGCTAATAAGATAAAAAATTAATATTTAATATGTTATCTAATCAAAATCGGTAGCTGAAAGTATTGGCAGCAAATAATTGTTTCTTTGTTTCTGTGACAATGAATCATGTCGGTTGTGAAGTAGCTTTGAAGACTTAATTCGTCTTGTTGCCTTAGAGTTTAGACGAAGATAAATCTTTAGATCTGTATGCAAATCACGGTGTGATATTAAAAACTCGCTCATGCCCAAACTGTGGGAAAGAGTGTAATTATAAAAGAAAACAAAATATTTTCTATTGGTTAGGTTAGGTTAGATTACAATAAATAAAATTAAATTACGGTCGAGAAAATATACATTTGATGTAGTTTAAGGCGTTTTAACAGAATCCGTTATCCGTTTTTTGTGAAACTGAGCAGCTTTAGAGATTTTTTTCGCATTTATCACTTTTTCTTTGAATCTTTCTTGAATATACATTTCTTCGAAAAAAAATTATTTATCTCAAAACCTACTCAACTGCACGAAAAATGGATAACAGATTCTCTTAAAACACATCACAATACATCAGAAAATTATTATCTGGTATGTAATTTCGGGTGATGTGTTCTGCGGAATTTTTACCATGTTTTATATGGAAACAATGAAATGAAACGACCAAATAAGAAAAAATTTAATTAAGATTAAATGTAAGAATAATATAAGGTTAATTTATTTTTAAATCAAGTTAATAACTACACTAAAGACCAGTAAAGTTAATTAGAAGGGATAATTGTGATTAGAGCTTCGATGACGCTTTTTCAATCAATTATAAATTTTGGTAAATTACCTTGAAAATCATACCAAAATGCATTTTTCTAGTAGTATTTGATGTGATTTATTCAAATCTGATATTTATTTGCTGTATAAATGAGCCGAAACCCATTTTATTCGAAGTTGAATCATGATGTTTCGGCTCAATTGCGCAGTAAGTAAATACGAGGTGCGATCCAAAAGTTCCCGGACTGGCAGCGTGGAGCGCTAACAGGCCGTAGCACGGACTTGGGCCGCTAAATAACGCTAAACAGCTTTATCGTGAAGCAGTGTGCCGAGTGGCACGGTGATATACGCACACGGTTTTTTTTCACGAGCGTTTTTGTGTGTTAGTGTTAGTGGTTTTATGCGATTTTTGCGAGAAGAGAAATGGCAGACTTGAAGGAGCAGCGCGTGTGCATCAAGTTTTGCTTCAAACTCGGCAAAACCGCGTCGGAGACCCACGAAATGCTTAAACAAACATTTGGTGATGACGCCATGGGCAGAAGCCAGACTTTCGAGTGGTTCTCGCGGTTCAAACGTGGGCAAACGCTGGTTGAGGATTCCGAACGTTCTGGTCAGC
>JAJOZX010004479.1:0-50000 GCA_023014485.1 Bathynomus jamesi
TAAGTGGTAAACTATGATATTGAAAGTTCTGTATCTTATTTAATAATTTAAATTTTTTTAATTTTTAATCTCTCCTAATTTTAATCGAATTACTTAATGATACGATGATACAACAACTAAATTTCAGATAAAAATTCACATTATAATGGGATTTGTGAATAACCGTAATAAATTAACCGTGAATAACCGTTAATAAATATCCCTCATAAACAAATTTTATGGATTGACTATATTTCTCAAACTTTTATCAACCGCATCTTATGAGTTGCTATCACGGATTTTCAATGTTAGTTTCAAATGCCGGGAAGGGAACAATCTCGAATTGTGCTACCAACCGAGCTGGCAAAAATAATAAAATTATTATGTCCATTACATACGGCTCAGTCTGAATTACGTGGGTTTTGAGAAGAAGAACAGTGGGAAATAGATGTTGAACAATGAGAGACAAAAATCCTCCGGAATGCCGCGATAGAAAAACAGATAGTTGGCATTGTGATTGAGAACCCACTCACTGTTCAATAATAAATAGATCAACGACCTTAATATTATGGGACCTCCTACATTGCTCATCATTACTGAGCTATCCCTTATCTTCTTTTATTTCCGATTAATTGTCTTTGAAGAAGTTACAAAGACACACAACAAATATTTCTCATCATAATTTTGATTTAAATTTTACTAAAATGTACCCTAACCCCGTTTTACAGGGTATACCAAAAAATAAAAATGAGGAAAATTAAATTGTACGTTATCAGTAATTTTTATGCAGGAAGCGGGGCCAAGGCGAACACCCGCAAAAATGCCCTTCTCCAGCTTATAGAAGAAGGGAGAACCGAAATCAAGTCCAGAGGTTTCGAGATGCCTGGACACTCTGCGTTGAAAATCGGAGGTCATAGACAGGGAAGAGATGGATTGAAGAAGGTTGTTCCAGTTGACTGGTTGAGTGATGGAAAGATGGGGTTAAACTATGTTCGGGACCTTTTCCAGTTTGTGTACCGTTTTTCATATAATTTATTTTTGCTTCTTTTCAGATCAAAAATGAGTGATCAAAAATGAGTTCTTGATAACCTAACCTAACCTAAACGTAACCTAACCTAACCACATTTGAATAAATAATTTCAATCTAAAAATGTTTACTATGCTGTATGTAATGTACTGTAGAAAACGGTACATAAACTGGAAAACGTCCCTATGTTCGGCTGGATAGTGCGTGGTTAGGTTTCACTCAGTTTCGGTTGAATTTAGTTAGATTGGTTTAGTTTAAAATTTTGTTATTTTATGGTTTTGAACAAATGTTTAGGAATCAGACTGCAACCGACCCTACTCCAACTCGTTATTTGAGGATTTGGTGAACGGTAAGTTGCATTTTACCCTCACCTTTCCCCTCATAAACTACCACACAATGCTGATGGAGATTTAACTAAGAAAATATTCGAGTCTCGGTTTTCTGTCGATTATTCAATTTCTTCAATAGGATATTGAACTGTTTTAGGCCTAGTATGCTAAGTTTCCCATTTTCTGTCAAAAAAAGCCTTGTCTTGTTGCTTTATATTAAGATATGTACTTCTTCACTATAAGGGGCGAATCATATATTAAGATATGTACTTCTTCACTATAAGGGGCGAATCAATTACGACAAATTTGGTAGGTGAAATTATATTACGTCTATAAAATTTCTAATAAGTAACTAGTTACTTTTCTAGTGATATAAGGAGGAGATTGTAGACACCAATCTATCAGGGAAGTACTCCGGGGGAAGGGACGTTAGACAGAAGATAGAGAGTGTTGGAACTCCCGTTTCTCCTGTCACTGTCCTCCTTAACTGATCTTTATTCGTGTCTCATCTACCCTGTGAGAAGTCCACCATGCTCTCAAACACACACTTCTCTCCTTATTCCTCACTTACACAAGCATTCCTCATCTTACAAACTACATAATCTTTTCAAAATTTAAAAAAAAAAAAAATGGCATCAACTTCAAGAACCTCGGAGTCCTCTGGGGAGGGGACCATAAATGTCCCCACTTCTGGCTCCCCTGCTTCCGATACCGGGAACGCAGACCCGGGTAGCGGGGCTGGATCTGCTACCGCCCATTCGAGATGTTCTGGACCTCTGTGCCTGATTCACTTTTCATTAATTTCTACAACATTCGTGGCCTTTACTCAAATTTTCAATCTGTTGAAAAAAACCACCTCTCCTCTAAACCTCAACTTCTTTTCCTCACTGAAACTCAGGTATCTGGGACGGCTGATAGCAACCCCTTTTTGTACCCTTTTACTTTCTCTATACTCAATTTCACTCCAAGGGGGATGTTGCCAGGGGTGTAGTGGCAGGAGCTCTAAAGAATATAATAATAATAATAATAGTAATAATAATAATAATAATAATACTTCGCTTAGACTTGGAATATTAAAAATTTGAAATCACAATTAGAAACCAGTGCTTTCATCTCAGTCTGTTTGTTCTCATCTTCCAAGTATCAACTAAAAAAATAAATAAATAAAATTTGGATGAATGGAGGTATGGGAACGACGCTCCCGTGAGCTCTCGCAGCACTACACCCCTGGATGTTGCGTATATGTACGCAATGACCTAACTTGTTCTCGTATTCCCTTCTATTTCCTTCGTGACAAATCTTCCGAATTATATCTAGCTACGGCTTACATGCCAATTTCAAACTAAATATCTGCGTTGTTTACTTTTCTCCTAATCCTACGGACTATCCAAAATTCTTTGACTACCTCACTTCTAAAGTGAAATATGTTCTACCCCCCCCCACCTTTGGCTTTCCTCCCATTTCACTAACATCCCTGGTGAACTAGTTCACAATTTTTCTATCCTAGATGACCGTGAGCAGATTGTGTAGCACCCTACTCGTATCCCCAATCGTCTTGGAGATAGGCCCAACATTCTGAATTTATTTCTTACCTCTGACTCTTCTTCTTACTCTGCCAAACTGTTTTCTCGGTTGAGCTCCTCCGACCACAATCTTATATCTGTTTCCTGTCCTATCGCTCCAATTCGTCCTTTGGATCCTCCCAAGAGGAGGTGCCTTTGGCACTTTGGCGCCGCTGATTGGGAGGTCCTTAGGCAGTACTTCTGTGATTTCCCATGAAATGATAACTGCTTCCGTGGTCGGGACCCTTCCGAGTGTGCTGAGCGCATCACGGAGGTGATTCTCTCGGGCATATTGTATTCCTACTCTAATGCAAAATAAACTTTCGTTTAATTTTACTTGTTCTAATGTTATCCGCAACAGAGAGGAGTCTTTCAGAAGGCACCGTCGTCATCCAACTCCTGACTCTCACTCGGCTTATATTTCTGCTCGGAATCGTGCAAAATCTGTTCTTTGACTCACCAAAAATTCCTTCAGCATACAAAAATGTTCAACAATTTTACTTCCTCTTCTTTCCCTCCTCTTTTCATTGCGACGGCTCAGTTGCCGTCTTCTCTCCTGACAAAGCTGAACTCTTCTCTCAAACTTTCGCTTTCAGCTGCTCCTCATATTCTCCTCCCTCTGACTTTATTATATCTGAAATTAGAATCTCTTCCAAAGATATTCTTTCTGCTCTATGATGTGGACTCATCTCTAGGAAGGCGTACGGTGCTGATGGTGTTCCTCCTGTTGTTCTTAAGAACTGTGCTTCAGCGTTGACACCTGCCTTGGCAAAACTGGTACTTTCCCTTCCTGCTGGAAGTTAGCTTTCATTCAGCCTGTCCCAAAAAGAAAGGTGACTGCTCTTACTTAACCCTGCAACTATCGTTCGCTTGCTTTGATTTTCTTGCCTTTCCAAAGTTTTTTAATCTATTCGTAATAGGAAGATTCTTAATCACCAGAATTTGGGTCTCAGTCTAAAAAGGTTAAGAACAACTGTAAACCAAAGCAGTGAGTGAGTGCAGTGTTGTTGTTTGCTTTCAGTGATGATAAATATTAATTATTACTATTTACATCCTTTTTAACATTTTCTATGAGTAAAATTCGCTTGTGGCCAGTCGAAAATTTGTCTGTTTTGTAACGTTAAATGGCAACTCAAAGGGGTTGAGGGGGGGGGGTTGGGTGAAGCAAGCAAAAAATTCGAGCATAAAATAAAAATTGGAAGAAAATCAAACGGGCATCGGGTGAGGAGGCGAGTAAGTTATCGTAAACAGAAGTTCATAAAATGAGTTGTACATTATCGTAAGATACACTTATAAAATCCATATAATTTTCTTTATTTCTGGTTTCAACCTTTCTGAGTAATGTTTTAGGTCGAATAAAATATTTATTTATCGTAAATTTCGATGAATATTTGTATTATAATAACAATATATTTGGTTATTTCGTTTCTTGAGATGAAATTTTTAGATTCTTTCCAAGCAAATTCTTCATCTATATTCTTCTAAAAAGATTTAATAATCTTACTTTGTTAAATCGATATCATTATATTAAACATAATTACGTAGATTACTTTACTTTTTGTTCAATTATTAAGTGGGAAAGAACTGTTAAGAACAATATCTAAAAGTATTTTTCGACAAACATTTCATTTTTGTAACTGATTGCCTTCTATATTCATTATTATTTTGTCTCCCCTTTAAATTCATTTTCTGTGGTAAAGATTCTTTAATTGGTATACTACGATATTGTAAAGTTCGGTATATTATTTAATATAATTATTTAAAGCTGTTTATATTTTTAAATACTCATTTTTAATTATACCACTGAACGATACGACAACTAAATTTACAGATAAAAATCCACATCATAACGGGATTTGCGAATGCGCGTAAATAATTTCGAATATGTAATTTTTTTTCAAGTAACTTTAGATTGTCTATATTTCTCAAGAATCTTATCAACCATGTCTTATGAATTGCTGTCATTGATTTTCATTTGGTGGTTAAAATATTATTCATCTAATAAAAAAATATTTACAGATTTTGTTTTGTGTAGGCTAATACGTAGTATGAGAATAAAAACCCACTCTAATAGACAGAGTTTATTTCCACGACAGTTTCGACGCCCACTGGCATCCTCCTCGGGTGGATACAGAAACACAAATGAAACAAAACAAGAGGGAAAAACAGTTCAGGGATCGACCGTTAAGAAATTCGCACCTAGGTTGGATTCCATTCTCTCGAGACAGGAGGGGCATTTTCATTAAGTACATTCGCACAAATTTTAAAACTATCTTCCTGTTCTAAACATACAGATTCTATTATTTTTACATAATTATTACATTTATAATTAAATAAATTACATTTAATATTGCATAATTATTAATTACAGAAATTATAAATTTATTATTACATTGGTTATTACATTGTTGTTTATTAACCGAAAAAACGAATGTAATAACCAATGTAATAATAAATTTATAATTTCTGTAATTAATAATTATGCAATATTAAATGTAATTTATTTAATTATAAATGTAATAATTATGTAAAAATATAGAATCTGTATGTTTAGAACAGGAAGATAGTTTTAAAATTTGTGCGAATGTACTTAATGAAAATGCCCCTCCTGTCTCGAGAGAATGGAATCCAACCTAGGTGCGAATTTCTTAACGGTCGATCCCTGAACTGTTTTTCCCTCTTGTTTTGTTTCATTTGTGTTTCTGTATCCACCCGAGGAGGATGCCAGTGGGCGTCGAAACTGTCGTGGAAATAAACTCTGTCTATTAGAGTGGGTTTTTATTCTCATATTTTGACCTTCACGTAAAAAAGTGAAGTTTTTTGCATTTAATACGTAGTAGTTTTGATTGAGGCTGTTCATCGCTGCGCTGGATGATCGATTCAACATTGAAGACAATCTATTTCGAGATAATAATCCGTAAATCAATTTTCCTGAACATGGCCTAAAGTACAACACTAAAGACGAGTATGGAAAGGAGTCATGTCATGTAGCTCAGCGGTTCTCAACCTTTTTCTTCTTCTGTACCCCTTGAGCTCTGTTGGATTGTTTTTGTCGTATTTTGTCGTGACTTAAAAAAACGTTACTCCCCCCACCCCTCTTTCAAGGGATTTATTTTATGGATTTCGAGAGGCATAGAGGATTTTTACTTTATGACTGTGTGACTTGTGCCTGTTTGTTAATCGTATATAAAATTAAAAAGGCTATATTTTCAGGACCCCATCTCGTACCCAACTAAGATTCCCTCGCGTACCCCAGGTTGAGAACTGTCTTTACTAATGTATTTGTAACTCTCCTATTTTTCTTGACTTCTCTCATTAAAATACTGTCGTCCCGAGGATATCCTTTCAAACTTTACACTACATCAGACAGCCTTGTTCGTGTTCAAGCACTAATATTTTCTGTCTTCTAATGGAAATTTTCTTTTTTGTTTATGTTCTAAAAAATTCATAACCGCTGGCTGCAAATATTCTTTTCGATATTTAATGGAGTAGAAACACTTCAGTACTGTTTATGTTGCATCAGTGTCCATTGCGAGTTGCGAGGTGAATAGACGCATTACAGGAAAATTCTGAATGAGTCCCTAATTTTTCTGTAATAGTATTTCTATAAAAAAAAACGTACACATGAAGCAACATGAGAAGAAAGTAGTTCTCCAGGATTCAAAGTAAAACAGTCCACTTTAATTGTACCTGGGGTACGCGAGGGAATCTTAGTTGGGTACGAGATGGGGTCCTGAAAATATAGCCTTTTTAATTTTATATACGATTAACAAACAGGCACAAGTCACACAGTCATAAAGTAAAAATCCTCTATGCCTCTCGAAATCCATAAAATAAATCCCTTGAAAGAGCTCAAGGGGTACAGAAGAAGAAAAAACTAATTTATTTGGGAACGAGATTCAGGGATTTTGATGTGCAGAAATAAGGTTCACACATTTAGTATGGTATAAAAAATAATATCTGGTCCATAAAGTATTAAACAGTGTGAGAATGGACAAAACTCACAACTGTTGCTAGCATTGTACTAAATTATAGATGTTAATCATTAATAAGGTCTTCCATTGTTACAAGTTGGCTCAATTTTGATCCAACTAATTGAGAAATAAATTAGAATGTAGTTCAAAGTAAAAGTTAAAAATTGGCAAGTATGTGTAATATTTGAAACTTATTAGAATTAAGGCTAATCTGTCATATAAAGTTAAGTTTATTAATTCGGGTGTTTCATTAACCTGAGTAGCATTGGTGAGTCACATCAGCTTTATGTTGTAGATGTTAATCAATAATGTACAATGGCTTGACTGTATAAGAACTGAGGATATTTGAAAAAGGTATTGAATGAAAAGTCATTGGTGAAGAGAATGAATAATATATTAAATATTTTGAAAAGTTGTATAATAGTGAGTGTGTAGGTGTGAGAAGTTGTATAATAGTGAGTATGTAGGTGTGAGAAGTAGAAAAAGACCATGCAAAAGATAATTGTAATTAGCAAATGTGTGAATAAATTGGAGTTGATAAAAATGTGCTGCAAGAGTTAAGGAGGAGAAAAATAGAAGCGGTTTGAGAGGTGTGTAAATGGAAATATTGGCCTCACTTCACATACCATTAGAAATAGGATGTACCCTCAACCTCGTGAAAGGGAACACTGAACACCTAAGGCTGGGTGTTCCCTATACCCATTGGTAAACCTTATGTATTTTTGTGTATTTGATTTTGAACATTTTGTCCCTGAGTTCAAGCATTGTGCCCATCCATGGAGAAGAGAATTGGGTTATTAGGTAATGTGTGTTTTAAATACAACTAGCATGAGTCTATAGTGAAAGTAGACCTTGTTTGTCTCCGTGTTGCTTTGTCTTAGTAAGCATTATACTCACTAGCAAAAATACCGCCCTACGGGCGGTATTTGCTATTTCCTGCGGAAGGCTTGGAGCCCTCGGCCAATTACTTCATCTGGGAAATGAATTTTCTTACCTCAAGGTATTATTTCCTGTTATAAAATATAAAAAAGAACACTTCATCATAAACTTATCTTTATTTCATTACTAAAGAATCTCCTTGTAGACATAATTGTCAACAAATACTCCCTTTTCATTTCTTTCTGTGAGGACTTTCAGCAAAAGATCGGCGCTACGCCCCGATTTCGCTAGATCTGCGGTACTTGGGCATTCGGCCCAAACCGAATCGAATTGTGGGCCTACGGCGTATTTTATTTTGAACATCATTCCTATCCCTCTCACCTTGGGCCTCAGTAATTGGGGTGCCTGCGGCGCCCCAATTACTGTCGGTTCAATTATTTGGTCAATAAAACTATAGAAAAGAACGCAGCCATGAAAATCTAAAGCTTCACAAATCTTGATACAATGAGCTCAAATGTGAAGCTTAAGATTTTCATGATTGCGTTCTTTTCTATAGTTTTTTTTTGGTTACATATATATATATATATCGCACTTACCTCCATTATAATATTATATATATATATATATATATATATATATATATATATATATATATACCTTTTGGTTAGCTTTCGCCCGAATTATTCATTCTGACGAAAGTCAAGCTTTTTCACTCCACCTTAGACCTACAGTTTAACGTGGAATCCGAACCACGCCACACCAGCAGCCCAGGGTCTTAACCACTAGGCCACCCAGGGTACCCATTTATCTACCAACCACTTTCTTTATTGTGTGAAAGATGAACAGCTGGGTTTTGCTGCGAGCCGGCTACCATCACCGGGTCTGGATCCCGGGAACGATGGATTCGTAGTCAGCGACGCTAACCACTACATCACCGAGGCGCATATATATATATATATATATATATATATATATATATATCACACAGAATATATATATGTATATAAGACGCTAGGCTGTTGGTGGGACGTGGTTCGGATTCCACGTTAAACTGTAGGTCTAAGATAGAGTGACATTTTTCGAAAGCACTTTTCGGAAGGGCCAAAAGTTGCTCCGTCAAATTTCTTTTAATGGTCTCAACATCATCGAATCGGTGTCCTTTCAGGGTTTGTTTGAGCTTCGGAAACAAAAAAAAAAGTAGCATAGAGCCAAATCCGGCGAATATGGAGGCTGCTGTACTTGAAGGTTAGCGTTTTTGCCCAAAAATTGCTGGACAAGTTGCGACGAGTGAGATGGCACGTTATCGTGATGAAGCATCCAGTCTCCGGACTCTCACTTCTGCTGCCGTTTCCTCCGAACTGCTTCACGTAGACGTCTCAAAACTTCAATGTAAAATTCCTTGTTGATTGTTTGACCCTGTGGAGCATATTCGTGGTGCACAACACCTTCACACTAAAAAAAAAACAAGTAACATGACCGACATCGTAAGAAATCGTCACGAAACAAAACACGTTTAACTTTATCGGCTCACTACAGTGGACTGACGCTACACAATGAAGTGCAACCCTATCAGTAACTTGTCTCGACATGCAGAGACATGTTTAGCACAGTCACAACTCCAAGCGTGACCTTGTTCTTCAACAGACCTCGTATGTATATATATATATATATATATATATATATATATATATATATATATATATATATATATCATATATCAGAGGATGATGTGTGAGAGAAGGTTAGGTAAGGTTATTCTTGGGATAGCGTGAAAAGATGATGTTTGGGAGTTAGGTTGAGTTTGGTTACTATAGACTATATTCAAGGTTTGGTTAGGTTAGATTACTCTTGAGACATGAAAAATGAGGGTAGGTTAGGTTAGGTTACCTCTATAGTTTAGGTTAGGTTACAAATTTTCTACCTTTTAATTTTCTGGTTGGGCTGGCACTCCCACCCACCCCTTGGCACTGACACTGGTATGCTCCCAATACCCCTTCCTCCCCTCCCCCACTCAACATTTTGCATGCCCCAGTACCCCTTCCTCCCTTCCCCCACTCAACATTTTTGCGCACATAGGGCCCTACTACTACTTCCTATCGTATATTCTCTTTTTACTGTGAAATGTGTGGGGTTACTACGGTAACATGATAACATGCGTCTTCCGCATGTCAACTAGGTCCTCATATCAGATTTCAAGACATATTGTCAAATCTGTTTCATCAGGGTCAACCTCTAAATACCTGAATTAACTTTCATACTCTCTCTCTCTCTCTCTCTCTCTCTCTCTCTCTCCTTTGAATTCGATGTTTAGTATAAAAAATTTTCAACTATTGTTATTTTGAAATTCTGAGCATGACTCTATTAATGAAGTTTTGGTAATTTGTACACGAGTTGGGTGCGTCGAGGTCAGTGTCATAACAACCGCTTCTCGTCAACCCAGCGAAGTTGAACGACATTGAGTTTGGAGAGTAGTTGGCTGGGGGACCGTCCTGCGCGTTCAGATGATGTAGCGACTCGTGGTTTGGATCCTACGTAAAGCTGTAAGTCCACTCCGTAATACGACCTTAGATATTGCGAAGAAAGTTAAATAACCAATTCCAGTTAATACGTAACTAAATGGTTAGTTGGTTTGTGCGTAATTCAAACAAAAGCTATTCGATTTGACTTAAAAATATTTTAATCACTTTTCGTAACGAGTCCCCTTCCTTCTTTTTCCGTATCATACCATATACAGTAATCAGTCGTTCACTAACTCGTCATTTATACAATACCCGTTCTTCTATTACATCCTCCTGACAGTAAAATCTTTCTTTTTTAGACTTTACGATCTAAAGATTGTAAAGTCTAAGAAGAAAGAAAGATATCTGAAATTACTTCATTTTAGAACAAAAACCTGCATAATGTTAATTTTAGTCTGAAATTCCAAAAAAAACATGCCCCAATTTCATGTTTTCAAATTCGATGCAATGTTTTCAGTACCATGTTTTCCTAAAATCTTTATACAGGGTGGCCCATAATTCAGGAACCATAGGAATAATTGTATTTTTTTTCTAATAATTCTTGTACTTTCTAATAATGTTTTTTTTTCTTTATTTTCTTTTTGATGAAAAGAATCGAGTGGAGTGATATCTGGTGACCTTCTGGTGACCTGGGTGGCCATTCGATAGAACCTCTTCGGCCAATCCACCTGTTGGGGAACGTTTCATCAAGGTATTTGCGAACTGGCATGGCAAAATGAGGAGGTGCATCGTCTTGATGAAAAAACATGCCACGTCGTTTGTGTATCGGTACGTCATCCAGGTAATTCATCAAAAAGAAAAGAAAAAAAACATTATTACAAAGTACAAGAATTATGAGAAAAAAAATACGATTATTCCTATGGTTCCTGAATTATGGGCCACCCGGTATATTGCGGATCAGTGATACTATTCGCTCTTACTGTAAAAACATACACGATTTTCCTCGTTTGTTTGAGGTAGAGGTACCTGTTACTTAAGTGGCTGCTATACAGGTTTAGAACCATCTCGTTAACTCACATCGAAGATATCAAAAGCCTGGGGGGGGGGGGGCATAGCTTTAAAAAAAAAACCCTTATATAATACCTCTTTAATTACTTTATACACAAATCGAAGCAAACCGTGCAAGCTGGATGATCAGAACTCACGCACAAGGCCAACACAGATGTAACTAACAAGGCTCTTTTGTAATACAGATCAAGCAGTTCCGGTCTACACGGAAATTTATTCTATTTTGTGAAGACCATTTTTTAAAAAAACTTTAAATAAGAGTAAAATCTAACCATTATCAAAATATACAATTAAATTTAAGATTTACAATTTCTAATCTCAACAAAGGTAAATTTTCACGTGTTAAAAGAAAAAAAATAGTTCGTATGACGAGAATTTGGTTAAATTAACAAAGACATTTTCTCCATAGATTTTTTTACTTAATAATAAAAGTCAATAAGTAATAACGGATTTATTGAATCAGTATACTTAGAATGGTTTAATATTATTATTATTTTAATATTATTATTATTTCTATTATCATACCGTATTGTTTACCTCTGCCTTTTCTATTATTTCAAAAATTATCTAAATTTTCATTCGTAATGACAGAGTTAACTAAATGCAACATTATTTTATTTTCCACAAATTCTATTTATATTTGACATTTTTCCTACGTAAAAATAGAAATGAATCTCAAAGATTTTGCCTGAAAAGCTATTATGTTTCTCAACGGCATATTCAGATTAAGAATACTGTAAGAATTGTGTTGCTTTCCCCTCTCAATTATGTAAAGCTGACGCACGTTCTGGCATTCCATTGATAAGCTTTGCCATATTTTCTTGAAGACAATCATCGTGGTGTCTATTTACTTTTGTCAATACTCCGTAATCGATCGATTAACACGTTGATAAACACGTTAGTAAACTGGAATAATGTTTTTCTACATATTATTAACGTGAATCGCGTGTTTATTGATGTTTAATTGGGGTTGTTTAACCTCCTTCTCAACATCTAAGGTCGTATGACGGAGGAGACCTACAGCTTTACGTGGGATCCGAACCACGGGTTGCTCTATAATCTTGGCGCGGAGGACGGTCTCCCATCCAACTACTACCCAGACCCAATGTCGCTTAACTTCGTTGATCTCATGGAAGCAGTGTTACGACATTGGCTACGACGTAGCCCCGTGTTTATTGATGTGTGTTAATGTATTATCTTACTTACCATGGAAAAATATCGCACATTTTACAACTTCTCCTTCATTATTTTCTGCATTCTTTTATGATAAGAGTAATTATAACGTATTAAAAGAATTATTAAAGGTGATAAAAGTATTATTAAATGTAAATTGGCGCGAACGTGGAGTAAACAAAAGTGTATCTATATAATTTAAAAAAAGGCGAACATTGGAATTCCTTGACACTGAAAATTCATTTTTATATGCTGAATTTTCAATCAAATTTTAGGTTATTCGCATCTATCGATCGATAACTTCAATCTGGAATAAAATTTAGAAGTTATATTTATATATTTTAATATATTCAAAATTATATTTATCTTTTTATATATTCAAAATAAAGCATATTTGAAATCTGAATTATGAGAAAAATGCCTAAGGCAAAAAGCAGCCTTAAAATTCTTACACCCGGGGCAATAAATGTCGCAAAGCTCCTACCCAGGGCCAAATCATCTATGAGAATACCATTAAAAATTAATATAATTAAAAATTAATATAATTAATTTAGAAAATTTCCTACTCAATAATTAATTAATTATTAATAATTATTCAAAGGTCGACTAGACACTTTGAACATTAAAACTGCCCCTTATCACTTCTGTAAAGAGAGTAGTTCCGCAAACGGAAGTCGGAAGTATATATATATATATGTATATATACGCAAACTACGTACTGAAGTTTTTGCATGTGCGGAAATTAGTTTCCTCAATTTTAGAAAAAGCGAATCCTGAAGATAAAAGAATAAAAAAAAATTAAAAAAAAGTTGTATCGCGTCTATTTGATCCGTTGTTTATCCCAAGGCACAAAAGGATGCCATAATTTCGTCTATAAAACGTGAGGACAAAAGGAAGATGAATCAGTTCCACTCGAATATTACACTGTTGCTCTGTTTACTGTTCCTACACGTTCTTCGTTAAGGTACGTTATGAATACGTTATAGTATGTATATATATAACCTTGGTTTTGCTTCCGTCCAAATTGTTCATTCTGACGAAGTTCAAGCTTGTTGCTCCACCTTAGATCTACAGCTTAAAGTCGAATCCGAACCACGATCCACCACGGGTAGTTAGAAATTACAAAGTCTGGACTGGAACTCACGACTTCCTGATCAGTAGCCCAGCGACTTAACCACTAAGCTACCCAGGTTACCCATTTATCTACCAAATTTTATTGTATGGAAGGATGAACAGGTGGGTGAACTGCTTGCCGCCTGCCGTTACTGGGAATCGAACGCAAATGTGAGTGATAAATAAAGGAAGTTGCATTTGTAACGTCATACGTCATTTGACGTCATAGGTGTCAAAAGAAAGCCGGTAATGACCTCCGTCGGTTTGAGAAGCTTTGACTGACAAAGGTGTTTTATGAAATTCGCGAAAGGTCCCCCGCACATTAAATGTGTTTGCTTGAAATTGCATAAGTAAATATTTCAATTTTTTTTATATCGAAAATCTACCTGAAACGAGAATTTTATATACGAGGCTAACAAGAGAGGACCTACAACTTAAATCGAGTCTGAGTCACGGGTCGCTGCATCATCTAAATGTAGAGAACCGTTTCTCATCCAATACCACTTCACTTCACTGATCTTAAGGGAAGTGATGTGGGCACGGCATAGTTCGTGTAAATATCCGTAGAAAAATATACGCACTCTCAAAGAAGGAGAATTATTTAGCTATTCACCTTACACACATCACTCGCCATTACCCATAGCTCAGTGGGTAACATATAAGCAAAGTATAGACCCTGAGGTCGGGGTTGGACTCCCGATGGTGCTGATAATAATACAGGAGTTAGAGCAATTGACCACATTAGTTGGCCTGAGCTCTGTGCAAGGTCTTTTGCCCTTCCTGACTGATCATTATACGTAACACTCAATTTAATGTACTTGCGGATAAGATACCACAATTTTAACTTACGTTTGACTCGTTAAGAACCTCTTGTTTCCATACTATTGTAAATTAAAAATAACCTATTTTGCAGTGGAGATTTTTGGACTAACTAAGTGAATTCCTTTTACCCCCCCCCCCCCCCCTTTTTGAGAATTCAAGGGGTTCTCTTTCGCCCCTTTTGAAAATTCAGGAATTCATACAAAACTTCCCAAAAGTCAAAAGAGTATAATTGTAATTATAATTGTAATTGAGTCGTAATTTTGTCATGTATGTCATACCACCGATTCTCATTGATCGACGAAGTTAAGCGACGTTGGGTCTGGATAGTATTTGGATGATCGACCATCTCTGCGTTTAGATGATGTAGCGACTCGTGGCTCTGATCCCACGTAAATCTGTAGGTCCCCTTCTCTACATGACCTGTGATATTACGAAGGAGGTTAAACAGCCCCAGAAACACGCATACTCTACATATAAAGTAATGCCCCAAAATACCCTGATTTTCACGTTACTTTCTTTTGTAAATTAAATATATTTAAAAAATAAAAAGTTTGTTTTTAAATAAAAATTTAAATTTTACTTAACGTAAATAAACTTTACACACGTATCATCAATTCTCTTAAAAGACAGCAGCAACACGTAACCCCTTGTTCAACCCCCTTTCAAGTCCTTTCAAATGTTCCGTGCGATGATTCCTCACTTCCTGAAGGTTAAGTTTGTCGCCTATTCTGTCTATTTATAGCAAATCGTATATATATATATATGAAAAATTATTTCACGAAAGTGACACGTGAAAAGTATTTATGATGAATAAAACCACGAAGGAAAAAGAAACACAAAGGGGTGCTCTTTTTCCTTCGTGGTTTTATTCATCATATATATATATATATATATATATATATATAGTTCCTTTCTTATGTCCAATACCTTAAATATACATCGTGAATACATGCCACTAATAAACTGTAATTTACATAATTTATTTCTTATCTGACATTCATATTCTAATCGAATCTTGTAACAAATTCCAATTTCTAAACATAAGAAATCGGTATCTATCAGTCTTCAAAGAAAGAAACTTGATTCATGTAGAGAACTCAGGGCGTCCCAAAAAAATGTATACACACTTTAAATACTTATAAAGGCAGTGTTTATTAAAATACATTTCATTTTCAAAATGTAATAGAATCTACAGACATTATTTAATTGTTTTGTCAACGCCTGTTTTCAAACTGACGTCCGTTCTGGTCCAGGCACTGCTGATAACGCGAAGCAATGGAATCGCAAACATCACGAAACATTTCGTTTGGTATTTGTGTGCATTCTCGTTCAATGGCTGCTCTCAATTCAGCGACTGTTGCAGGTTTTATAGCGTAGACTTTGTCTTTTAAGTATCCCCATAAAAAAAAGTCTAGTGGTGTGAGGTCTGGTGAACGCGGAGGGTATTCTACGAAACCCCTTCGTCCAATCCACATCCACATCGTGCAAGTACCACTCGCAATACTCCACTCTTCGGTCCGGATCATCATCATCTTCATTAATAGCATGGACTAATCTTGGAATGTAACTTTTCCATTGACAGCGCTTCAAAATGCGTTGGACAGACGATTCTGAAATTCCTACCTCACGACTCGCTTGCCGCACAGATTTTCTTGGACTTTGGTGATACGTTTCCAGTACTCTTTCTTGCTTTGTGGGGCTTGTCGATGTCCGTGGTCTTCCGGAACGCTTCTTGTGGACATTCTGAACAGTTCCATCGGCTTCAAACTTATCTCTAATTCGAGTGATGGTAAGTCGCGTTGGTGGATCTGTTTGAAACTCCCTCCTAAACTGTCTTTGCACTTCAACTGCGTTTTCACACTTCCAGTAGCATTTTAGAATGAATTTCCTTTGTTCAAAGCTTAGTCTGACTGCCATTATTAATTCTAATGGGTTTAACTTGGAAAGAAAGAAACATCAATTGAGCTATCAGCTGTTAAAGTGTGTATACATTTTTTTGGGACGCCCTGTATATATATATATATATATATATATATATATATATATATATATCCATTGGCCCCGGGATCCAGACCCGGTGACGGCAGGCGGCACGCAACAAAACTCAGCTGTTCATCCTTCCACACAATAAAAAAAAAATTGATTGGTAGATAGATGGGTACCCTGGGTAGCCTATTGGTTAAGACGTTGGGATGCTAGTGGGGCGTGGTTCGGATTCCACGTTAAACTATAGGTCTAAGGTGGAGTGACAAGCTTGACCTTCGTCAAAATGAACAATTCGGGCGGAAGCAAAAACCAAGGTTTTGTCATTGCATGGACGGAAATGTGTTTGTAATTAATGTATTTATTTTTGCAAAGAGCTTCCGAATTTTTTAAAGAGAAAATAATAATTAGTAAAAATTCACTAATTATAATTTTTAAATACGATATTTTTTTTTATTCCTGAAACTCTTCAGTTTTATTTATTAATTAATGATTTATTAATTAATTATTTATTAATTAATTAATGGTTTGTGAATAATAGAAGTTTTCGAGGAAAAATTAGTTGTTTTTTTTTGTATGTGTTTGTTTGTTTGTTTTGAATTTGTATTCTTTGTTCAAATGAAATCATTACATTTTCTGAAGCTGTTTTACTTGATTTTTGCATTTGGCAAAACATTCCAAACCTTTTTGTAATATTCAAATCATATTTATTTAATTTCTTAAGTGTAAATGTTGAATTAGGCATATTTTAGTGAGGATTTCAAACACACACACACACACACACACTCACCTTTCCTATAAAACCCATCGATCGAAAGTCCTAAACACGTTTTACAACAACGGTGTTTTGCGATCAACCGCTGCGTTGATACAAATTCACAAATGGTATACAAGTGTCGAACTTTGTTTCTCTACTTCCAATTGATGAATCTAACACACAAAACATTCGTCACGTCATTGCGACCTAGCTTCGAGATGTGTGTGTGTGTTCGTTTTCTTTGTTTTTATAGTAAAAATGAACGAACACCACCACCACCACCACCACCAAAACCACCACCAACAACATCAACAACAACAACAACAACAAAGATTGAACAAAAAGACGATTCAAATGATTGAAGATTACTAATGAAGAGGAAATAGCCAAAAAAATGAACACCTTCTTTCGTCTCTCTTCACCTCTTCCACTTCATCTTCGAGATGCTCTTCCATCTTTTCATTGTAATCGTCCTAAATGTAAAAGAGAATTCGTTCGTCAACTGACGAATGATTTTCAATTTTAAACATTTACAATTGTTTTTATTTTTATTAATATTTTTTTTATTTCATTAATTAACACTTCCGTGTTCTATAAATTTAGATGCTAATTATGAATTTCTCTCTCTCTCTCTCTCTCTCTCTCTCTCTCTCTCTCTCTCTCTCTCTCTCTCTCATTCAGTTCCTGTTTATTTCAATCCCAGGATATATAACTTTAGTTAACCTTAGCTTTGCTTCCGCCTGAATTGTTCATTCTGACGTGTATATATATATATATATATATATATATATATATATATATATATATATATATATATATTATTGGTGATTTTTTTTATTTATCTGACCATTACAATTGTATATAAAATGTAAAAAAATGTGTTTAAAAATGTGTTTTAAAAAATGAGGTAATACAAAGAATGATGGGGAATTACGCGTTACCTTATATGAGTTATTAAATGCCTAAATGTCTCAACCTAATAAAATACGAGTAAACTATGAGTCACTTGTAATGCCTCAATATGAGCTACTTACGCCAACACAAATGTCATTTTGATTTCGTGTGATGTTATTCATAAGTTTGTAATCGAGGTTCGTTTTTATTAATGCCTTCGACAACCACTAAAATAGAAACAGAAACTGCCTCAGTCTTTATTATGGAAATTTTGGAGGATCACAACATATAATTGTTCATTTGAATAAAGTTCGGTTCAAGGTTAACGCTGAAAGTGAACTCTGAATTTAGAAATGTCGGAATGAGACGTGTTCCACGGCGACATTTGTCGTAAAATGTCTGGATAGGTTGATGGGGTTGTTTAACCTCCTTCGCATCATCTAAGGTCATATAACGGAGGGGACGTACAGCTTTGCGCGGGATCCAAACCACGAGTCGGTACTTAATCCAGAACAGAGAACGGTCTCCTAGTCATCTACTCTCCAAACACAATTTCACTTAACTTCGCTGACCTACGGCAAGCGGTATTACAACATTGGCCACGACGTTGCCCAAAGTGACTGGACAGATATTTTGAGTGTACAATTTCTTTTATATTTTCCTTTAAACCACTATTTTTTTAGTTTTCATTTTTCGAAAAATTTGATTAAACAAAAATGAACACTTTTCTACTTTATTCCAGATGAGGTTGTTAACGCTTTCTGGAGTTTTATTGTTCATGACTTTTGTGTCTGCTGCTGAGAAGAAGCACGTAAATAGCGTTGGCTCGGGAACCGAACGCTTCTTTAAGGGTACTGGTGCAACGAACACTGGATTTCATGGAGCAGGTCTTGGAACGTTGCTGAACTCCGGCCAGGGCTTCGTCAACAACGCCCAACAAGGTTTTGGAGGATTTAATAATCTGGGAAGTTTGGGGGCTTTCAACCGACCTCATGCCATCAACTTTAACAAGCCTGGAGCTTTCTCGGGAGTGCAGGGACTAAACGTTTTACCCATTGGAGGTCAAAGACCAGGTGGTTTCCCCGTTGTCGGTCAAAGACCAGGTGTTTCCCACGTTGGAGGTCAAAGACCAAGCGGTTTCCCCGTTGTCGGTCAAAGACCAGGTGTTTCCCACGTTGGAGGTCAAAGACCAAGCGGTTTCCCCGTTGTAGGTCAAAGACCAGGTATTTCCCACGTTGGAGGTCAAAGACCAAGCGGTTTCCCCGTTGTAGGTCAAAGACCAGGTATTTCCCACGTTGGAGGTCAAAGACCAAGCGGTTTCCCCGTTGTAGGTCAAAGACCAGGTATTTCCCACGTTGGAGGTCAAAGACCAGGCGGTTTCCCCGTTGTAGGTCAAAGACCAGGTTTTTCCCACGTTGGAGGTCAAAGACCAGGCGGTTTCCCCGTTGTAGGTCAAAGACCATTCGGTTTTCCCGGTAAAGGTCAAATACTAGGTGGTGTCCACGTTGGAGGTCAAAGACCAGTCCACGTCGGAAGTCAAATACCAAGTGGTTTCCCCGTCGTCGGTCAGAGACCAGGTGGTTTTCCCGTTGTAGGTTAAAAACCAGGTAAATGTCCACAACTTCAACCTCAATGTCATTTCAACAATGCAACAGGTGGTCGAATCTCGTGTAAAGTTGACTCAGATTGTCCTGGAATAAACAAGTGTTGTCCAAATATTTGCGCTCCAGTTTTTGTTTGCAAAAGTCCGATTTAAACCAAGTAAATATTTTTTCCTAGACTGTCTATCATACATAAACAAGTGTTGTCCAAATATTTGCGCTCCAGTTTTTGTTTGCAAAAGTCCGATTTAAACCAAGTAAATATTTTTTCCTAGACTGTCTATCATACATAAAGTGATCAAGTTTGATTGAAAAATTCGTAAAAAATATATTTATTTTTTATTACTGTTTTTTTTTTTACAAAATAAATAAAAGCTAAAAATGTTTTCAAAATAAAGTAAAGGATTATGTTTTGAATTTTTTATTTTTTTAACAAATAAATGAAGAGCTTTTGATTTTAAGCTCGAAACGCCGTGTTTTATATATATATATATATATATATATATATATATATATATATATATATATAGTGGTTTTTAATAATTAAAAATTATTTCACGTGATTCCTCGAAGTGTTTTAAATTTGTCAAAAAAAAATTTTCAATGTTCTTTCTGTATTTTGAAGACCAAATTATGGACCAAATTTGTTTTGGTCCAGTGACAATTTATTTTTTTCATATTGTATGAAAATAAAAAAAAATGACGTTTATTATTTATTTAATTTTTCTTTTTAACACGTAAACGTTATAGACACGCATTTTATTAAATTAGATTCTTTAGATATATTTCATTATTTGGGCCACTCGCCAAATAGGGTGGGACCTCCATTTTCGTCCTGCGGTCAAATTCGGTCATGCTTAGATGATTATAGCATTAGAATGAGGAGACATACGAAGATATTTTATAAGAATTATTATTGATTGAACCTTGTATTATTATTATTATTATTATATTATTATTATTATTATTATTTTCAGTGTGACTAGCTTTAGTATGAATGCTAGTGATGTTTAAAGAGAATTAGCTTTAAATGATGCTTTCAAGGTATTAATTGTTAAGTATAGTGACCTGGAAATTCACGAATTATATATTTTACTCTCTCTCTCTCTCTTTCTCTCTCTCTCTCTTCTCTCTCTCTCTCTCTCTCTTATTCAGTTCCTGCTTATTTTATTCTCAGGAAATGGCATATACTCAGGTGCTTCACATTCCTCTCTATTTTTGAGGTGAACTTTCTTCAATTTTAGCTGCAGGTCCTGAATTGAATTTGAATAACCTTTATTATTAGTAAAATAAATATAATTCTACAATTTTTGTTGTTACAATAAATTCAACAAAATAAATAATTGTGAAATTGGACTATTTATTTTATTTTATTTGGCCCTTAAGCTTTAGGCTTTACTGGGCTCTTAATTAAAAATAAAAGTTATTATTAATAATATAGAATCATGAATAAGAACTGTTACTTACAGTATGTATTAATCTTACAGTAAGTTATTATTACACTGTAAACAAAGTCGTCATTGAAGATATATGAATACTATACAAAGAAATCAATACAGTATTAGACGCAACAGATGAACGAATAATATACATTTAATCCTACATTTTTATTAGTATTTCATTATTAATCGAGATTTCAACTTGTTTTTAAACAAGTTTACATTCACATTAATTTTTATATCAGCTCATGTAAATCATTTCAGTTTCACTCCAATGAAAATTGGTCATTTTTAGAATGAAACCAATCTAAATTGAGGAATAACATGTTTTAATCTATTTTTAATCTGATCTGAGTGGATTTTTTGATGAATCACAAAATATTTATTTACCTATTGTCAGTTAATAATTTTGTTCTGACACTTGTAGCTAAATAAAAATAAAATGTGTCAGTTTGATTACATCTTTGAGCTTTAGTAGTTTTAGCTCTTTAAATAATGCATTAGAATGATCATGGAAATCGGTATCAGATAACCTTCTTGCTCGTTTTTGGATGACAGACTGTTTAAAGTTTTGTTAGCAGAATTTCCCCATACAAGGGTGCAGTACATCATCCAAGGAACAACAACAAAAGTATGATAGAGTTAATAAAACCTGTTTAGTGACTACGTGTCTATGTTTAAATATATCAAGCAATGCTGCTTGAAATAATTTTTTATATATAATTTACATGATTATTCCATTGCAAATTCTTATCTAGCATTATACCAAGAAATTTTATTACAGTATGTATTGTAATAAAATTGCTGTGAAGGAGTGTACACTCCTTTACAGCAGTCTCATCAATATTTAGGTCATGTGAACTGATGAGAGGGATAGGCATCTCACGAAATCTTTGCCATAATTTTAAATATTTTATTTTCAGATTATTTGTGACTGTAAATAACTGTGCTTGTAAGCAGGAAAATGAGGTTAACACACACACACACACACACACCACACACACACACACACAAAATAAATAAATAAATAAATATGAGTATATATATATATATATCAGTGGCGACTGGCGTATAGGAGCGATGGAGCGGTCGCTCCCCCTTGCTTGAAACGATAAATATTAATTTAACAGATAAAAAATATATTAATTTTAAGATATTAAAATAAATATTCTTGAAATATATTTTAAAAATTCATGTGGCATATCATGATTCATGAGGCATTTTGAGTAAGCCTTCATACAGTACATAATATTCTAAACTTATAGCATAGCTTCAAATAGCGTACCGCTGTTTGAATACAAAATAATATTGCAGCCGAATGGAGCGATAGATTTTTCGCTCAAGTAAATATAAATTATATTTCACTGTTGTAATGAAAATATAAGTACAATCGCGAATTTTTTTTATAATAACTTTATTTTTACTAATAGTTACTTCAGTAATAATGATATAAGCCATTTATATGTATTTTATTAAAATTATTACTTATTTGTAATTAACTAGAATTGTACGTCTGGCATAGCCGCATATGTTAATACAAGTACAGTACTCTTGTGAGCGGCAGTTGGATTCGCACTAGCCTATTGTGAGTCCGTGTTGTCGTACAGTGGTACATTATTATAGTCAAATTTATTATAGTCAAATTTATTCAACAATTATTTTTATATTTTATTAAAATATTGTTTTAATACAAATTTATGGCTTCTTTTGACATATAAGTACCGTACGGAAGCACCATGTGATTGTTTATGTACTACAATTCTAAAAATTATAAATTTTATGAAATCGCACCCCCATACATTTATACCACGAGTCGCCACTGATATATATACATACACACACACACATACTGTATATACATAGCGTGTTTCAGGAGGAAAGGTCAATACTTCGGGAGGTGATAGTATCGGTCATTGTGAGAAAAAAAGGTTCATATGAACATGTGTCTAATTCTGAATGGTTACGGAGATAGAGCTGTTTGAATCTACAAATACAAAAGCATTGTTAATGGTAATCAAGAAAGAGAAACCAATTACTGTTTCTAACATTTAATGTTTAAACATTGGCATTTTGAATGGTATCAGAAACAAAAATGACATATTTGTTACAGTTTACAATACAAGAAAGGTGGATACACGAGACGAATGCTCGCGCGCATTTTGGATGCTGCTGCCCGCATAAAGGAACGTCAAGATCAACTCAGACGAACAACACGCGATCTTCGCACACGAGTTGCAAAGTGCATTGAGGTTGACGGTGGGATTTTCGAAAACGTGTTGTAAACTGTAACAAATTTGTCATTTCTGTATCTGATACCATTCAAAATGCCAATGTTTAAACATTAAATGTTAGAAACAGTAATTGGTTTCTCTTTTTTGATTACCATTAACAATACTTTTGCATTTGTAGATTCAAACAGCTCTATCTCCGTAACCATTCAGAATTAGACACATGTTCATATGAACTTTTTCTTTCACAATGACCGATACTATCTCCTCCCGAAGTATTGACCTTTCCTCCTGAAACACCCTGTGTGTGTGTGTGTATATATATATATAATATATATATATATATATATATATATAGTGCCAATAGTCTTGCCACTTTATTCATTTAGACGAAATTCAAGCTTGTTTCCTTACCTTGTGGGGACCTACAGTTTAAGTGAAGTCAGAATCACGACCTCCCCAAGGAAGAAGCCAAGGAAACACGTTAATAGCTAAAATATAAGATCATAAAATCAGAGCCGGGACTTTAGTCCGGCATATCGGTAGTCCATTAATTTTGTTGTCCGGCACTTTTCAATTGTGACATAGCTCCCATTAATCCAGTAGTCCCTTCTGATGGTCTGGTACGTTAATAAACCGGTAATGTATACCCATTTACACTTTGCTTTACTTTGCCACTAGTAAATATAAAACCCTCATCGATGAATGCCGCAAATAACGCTCCCCCCAGCGGAGATGCCCAACCAATGCAATAGGGAGAGCTGGGCAGGCAAAGACTGAATCTCTTCCCAACCTTTTTAATGAAACTGGTCTAAATAGTTCTGAAACACGTGAGAAGCAACATCAGTGTTGTTTCTTGTGAGTTATTAACTTAACAAGGGTGTACCAGTGATACATTCCAGGTTATAGAGGGGAAGGACACTCGGTAGGTAGTCCAAAAAATTCACTAATTTTAGTATGCTTCTGGAACCAATCGTGCCGGACTGGAGACGTCTAGTATATATATATATATATATATATATATATATATATATACTGTACAGAGAGAGAGAGAGAGAGAGAGAGAGAGAGAGAGAGAGAGAGAGAGAGAGAAGCAGAGCCAAATTGTGAAAAGAATGCATCTTAATACAAAAGAAAAGCTCCACGATCCCCGCAATGGTAGATTTTTGGGATAAGGTGAATTGCTAGCCGATCCTTTTCTCAACAGGGACATCCAGAACGAATATTTGCTCACGCCGGTTTAAACCGTTTTGTTAATATTGAACTAAATAAATGATGGTTTTTCAAAATAAATTTGGTTTATATTAAACACATATTGTATAAGCTTATATTTACACGAAGTCGGTCCCAATTCCAAGTATTTAATCTTAACCAAATTTATTTTGAAGAACCATCATTTATTTAATTCAGTTTTAACAAAAGTAACCCCACCCCCACCCCCACCCCCCAAAAAAATTCTGAACAGAGTATTTTATTAGTTTAAAATCGATTTTTTTTGGTTTAAATTAAATAGAAAGGTTTTTTTGTTCGTTTTTTTAAAGTGTCGCTTGACAAGAAAATTGAGACTTTGACTTCTCAGTAAAAATTTTGAGAAGTTATTTGGAGTCATCAAATGAAAAACCAGAATTGTTTTTTCTTTTTCAAAACTGTTAAAGGAATTAGATTTGTTTCACTATTTGTAAACATGGAAAAGGACTATTTATATTTAGAATAACCAATACATCGTAAAAATATGAAGTAAAACACCCTTAATTAAATTTGGAACTTCGCCGTGACTGGACTTTTGAAAGAAACTGTATTGCGGGTTTTGAGAAGAAAATTGTCGATTATTCTTTATTTTTAAGTTAAATATACGATAAAGAGAATAATAGCATTTTGCGTTGTTTAGTTTATCACTCGTAACGTGTTTGGCCATACGATGGAGAGGTCCTACACGGCTTTTCAGGAGTCTGAATCACTGTACTCCACCAAGAAAGACTCCGAGACGCGCCTCACTTGCTGAAACCTGAAGTCCGAGCCGACTCTCGAATCCGGGACCTTCAGATTAAGAGCCTGGCACTTTACCAGTAGGTCACCCTAGCGGGTACATTTAATACGACGGGAATAATAAAAAAAAAGGTCAGAAAACCCGATTGCGTGCGTGTCTTGATTGGCAAAAGGAATGAGGTCGTCATCCGCTGCTGCCTTTCTGTGGGTGTTACCCACTTTCAGACCCACATTTATTAGAATTCAAAAGCCCTCTAAACACAAACCAAACTGAGAATGTGGACGTGACGAGGATTATGAAAGAGTCGAAACCTTTCATAGCGAAATAATTCAAATACATACCCAAGCTTTTAAATTTTGAAAACCTTTTAAATGCCTAAAAAGGAAATTATACTAAACTAACAAAGAATTTTTGGGCGTGGGGTGGGGGGCTGACCACATGTCACCGAATTTCATTAGACGAAGGTCAGAATTAAAATACATTGAATAATCAAGTTAAATAATTATATTATCCATGAAACTTAAAGCAAATTTTAAGTTAAAATTCCATAACTTGCATGTTGAACTTTGCATGAAATGGCCATTTAATTAAATTTATGAGCCCAGTAAAGCCTAAAGCTTAAGAACCAAATTAAATAAAATAAATAGCCGAGCTTCACAATTATTTATGCTATTATAAATTGTAATCAGTGTCACAATTTACGAAGTAGAAAAAATACGCTAATGATTACTCTCTTGGGTACAGGAATAGTCATAAGCTTATTTGTGCCCAGCTGTTCATGATGATATTATTATTATTATTATTATTATTATTATTATTATTATTATTATTATTTAAGGGAAGTAATAATAGAGTACAGTAATGAAATGGTTGTTACTTTTGTGTAGTACTGTATGGTATAGTATGTGTGTGTGTATAACTACATATGTATGTATAAAGTGAGGTGAGGTTGTTTAACCTCTTTCGCAACATCTAAGGTCATATGAAGGAGGAAACATACAGCTTTACGCGGCATTCGAACCACGGGTCGCTACATTATTTGGACTCGGAGGACGATCCCCAGTCCAACTACTCTCCAGACCCAAAGTCCCAATGAGACTTAACTTCGCTGATGGACGGGAAGCGGTGTTACGACACTGGCCACGACATAGCCTCTATAGTATAGATAATCGCAACATTAAAGATATAAATGAATTAAAAAAAAAATTTTAAATCATATTTCAACATGACGAATAACATTGGAAATATATATATATATTATACCTTTCAACCTTTCAAATGTTCGCCCCCTCCTCTCGTGTATATATATATGTATATATATATTTAAAAAAAAATCATAAATAATTTGTTGAATCTTTTTAAAATCGTCTTTTTAATGTTTCGTAACGACATCTCGACGGATACGACTCAGCGGTTCTCAATCTTTTTCTTCTTCTCTCTCCCTTGAATTCTTTCGAAGAATTTTCTGGATTTTCGAAAGAGATAGACGATTTTTACTTTCTTTACGACCGTGTGACTCGTGGCTGTTCGTTAATCGTATATAAAATTAAAAGGGTTATATTTTCAGGACTCCGTCGCGTACCCCATAAGATTCCCTCTCGTACTCCTGGGGGGGGTACGCGTACCCCAGGTTGAAAACCAGTGGGGATACGTCTTTGGCAGGCGAAATGTTTTTTTAAGGACAGTAATTGTAATTGTAACGTAATTACTCATAAAAAAAAAAAATAATATTTACAACACTGCGTTGAAATAAATTATTTTCAGGCACGATATGCGTGTCAATTATCGTTAATTCACTCCTCAAATCATTTTAAACCTTTTTTTTATGACGATACACTGACGAAAAGGAGTCACAATTACACCAATATGGATTTACTGACGCATTTTGGGCTTAGCAACATCATATACAAAATAGAATATCTTATAATGAGATGTCAGTGCGAACTTTTTATGTCAAAGATACTCATGTCAGCAATTTTGACACTACAGTGCCAAGTGTCTGTATATATATATATATATATATATATACACTTTCATATGTACGGTTTCGGAAAAAAGTTCACCTAGAGAAATAAGATTTCTGAAAAATTATTAAAGAAATTACCAATTAGTAAGGATTGGATAATGCTCTTGTTTCTCTTTTCTCCCTTTTCTCCCTTTTTTTTCACCCTTCTTCTTCTGTTTAAATTTATCTTCTCTTTCTCCCTTATTGGTCACATCGATCACCATCACTGTCATAAAAAAAATATTAAAAAAAAAAAACCACAGATTAATACCAATTAGTCATTTTTTCATGCTTTTTAAAATTTGCGTGTTTTTATGCGAACTTTTTTCCCAGACTGTACATATTCATAGGTATAAAAGGTGGTTGACAAAAATAAATAGACACCTTCAGTTTTTCCGCAGTTTTTTTTATTTAATAAAAGTCGATAAATAATAAGAGATTTACTGAATCAATATATTTAGAATCGCGTTATTTTCCCCTCTCCTCTTTCCCCTTTCTCCTTTTCCGTTTCTCCTTTCCATTATGTAAAGATGACGCACGTTCTCGCATTCCATTAATGAGCTTTGTCATATTTTTTTTTTAGGGCAACCATCGTGGTGTCTATTTAAATTTGTCAACCCTCTATCGTTACATAGTTACGTAATTAAGCAATTTAAAATTCTGAAATGCGTTTTGGTAAGTTAAGTTTAAATTTGATGTTGAAATTTGAGATATGAATATACGTTGTTTTATCACTTGATATTGTCTGATGTCGGGAAAATTATGTGTTAAAATGTTAATCAAATTATTACGAGTCTTTAGTGTCTTTAATGTCTTTAGTGTCAGTGATAACTGAAATTTCGAACGCATTTTCACATTCACCTTCGCATAATCTACGCGAGATTTCACACATATATAGATTTATGATAAACCGTTATGTTCATTGGCATACCCGTATGAATTACGTATCTTCAGTATGTTGTGTATTGCCACAGGAATATTTAATCATAGCCATGCGTTCAACCAAAACGAAAGATTTTTTCTTCAAGATCGAATAAACTATTCTAATTAAGCTTCATTTTCACTGTGCCTCTTTTAGTGCGTCAAGCGCATGCCTCATGACGCACGGTGTGATGCATGCCCCAAACCTTGCCTTTTTTCCAAAAAATTGTGAGGCAGGAGCTGACTCAAGGCTTCCCGACACAAGTAGGAAGGTCTCGCGTCAAGCCGTGCCTCTCCCTATATATTTACTATAACTAGCGCCTCTTGGGCCGTCTAGCGAGTGAGGATTGTCTGTGTGTGAGAGGAAGTGTTGCTCCCGTGTGAAACGTTCGGTCTGTGTGATTGGTGAATGTGTTATAACTTATTTTATGTACGTGACTAATCGTTTACCTTTACATTGCAGAGTGTGTTTGTAGAAAACAAACCTGAAAGCCATATGAACAATGCAGTGGAGATTCTGGTAAAATTTATAAAAAAATGCGAACCCCTTCAACCTCACTTCACGCAACAGGTCATTGCTATGAGACGTATCGTAGAATGATCTTTTCCAGAATCTCCTACGCATTTTTCGCTTTTCAGTCAGTTTAATAACCATATAGGCAGCGCGAACACCAGCCGATACAACCTCATCCACCAACATCTTCAGACTGAACTTATTTTAGGCATCGGGTAGAATTTAACCAGTTTCAGATGGTAAATTTATAAACGTCCATGACCAATAAAATAAACTTTGCCCTATATGTGCAATTAGAAAAATTTACCACAATTCTTGTTACAAAATGGTAATTTTTCTTCATGCGATTTACAGTCTACCGAAGTAAAATTTATTGAAGTTATTTCAAGATTTTTTAAAGAAAGACAAGATTTTGGGAGGGGGGGGGGGGGGTGTATTTAGTGTGGAAAAAATAGTTATAGACCAAAAATGAAATTTTAATCACAAAATAAAATGCAACTAATTTGCACCAGTTTCACTGGGTAAAAATTACCAAAATTCTTTTACAGAAAATGAATAAATTCGCGTTCATGAAACTTGACATAATTATTATAAAAATACGCGTTAAATTATGGATTATTTGTACGCTTATGAAAATAAAAGCAAATCTGCAACAGAAGAATACTAAGATTCTCTTACATTCTATTACTTTTGCTTAACACACTGGAAAAAATACCAGAATTTATCTCTTAAAGTAAGTATTTAAGGATCTACTTATATATATATATATATAACGCATTTAAATATTGAGATTTATATCCTTATGAAACCAATAAGGAGAGACATTAATCAAGTCTTTTCAATACAAAATTAATGAACCTTTCTCAGTATGTAAATATGGTCTTCAAAATAGAACGTGCCATAAATTGTCTATGCTAAAAACACCTCACAGAAACTGTCTACTGAAGAAGGGAGGACTAGCTGTTGGCAATATATATATATATATATATATATTACACCTTGGTTAAATTTGATTTTGCTTCCGCCCGAATTGTTCATCCTGACGAAGGTCAAGCTTGTTGCTCCAACTTAGACCTACAGTTTAACGTGGAATCCGAACTACGATCTACCACGGGCGGTCATAAATTACAAAGTCCTCGCCCGGACTCGCTCTCACAACTTTCCGATCAGCAGCGCAACGTCTTTACACTATGCTACCCAGGGTATGTATACAGTATATATATATATATGATGCAAACCCACAAAGAAAAAGAAAATGACTTCAAGGCCTTTCGTGTATTCAGAAGTACACCTCGTCAGGGAATTCCTGACGAGGTGTACTTCTGAATACACGAAAGGGCTTGGAATCATTTTTCTTTTTCCTTGTGGGTTTGCATCATTCATTCATTTCACGTGTTTAATTGTGAAAGTCATCCCATATCTATATATATAGATATATATATATATATATATATATATATATATATTATCACTACTATTCAGGAAATCTGAGAAAAATTTCTTAATGTTTTAAAGAGGCTTACCTGACTTTTTTTTCGCTAATAAGCACACACTAAAATTCATGTAACTCATTATCTCTTTTAGAAGGGTAACTCTTTTGCAAATGACTGGTGAGAGATCACTAGGCAATACTCAGTAGGCATCACCAATTTTTAGTACCAGCTACAAGAACAAGGACGTGGTTTACATCTCTTTACAGTCAAAATACACAGACAAGTTAAGTACCAATAATACAAAGGTAGACGAAAAGAAATGCAGGACGTTTCAATGCTTCATTTGTGTAGAGTAGGCAAAGGTTCCAGTGGCGAAACAGTCCATATTGACCGAGGAAACGAGGGTCGAGGCGAGTGAAGCCCAAGTAACGGTAAAGGAGGGTGAAGAAAGACTTGATGAAGCGTGAGGCTGAGCTGATGCTCTTATACTCTTCGCTAAGCACCTAACCGTACGAATTTCACCAAATATAAGGCAATGAATTGCGTTTCATTGCAAAAATCTTCTACTTCTCTTTACGTAAGCTACAGAAATGCAAGTTAAATATTAAATCGATTATACCAAGGTCTTAGGAGAAGAATGAGGCAAACATAACATAAGGGGAAGGTGAAAGAACAAAGGCAGTCACTGCGCTCAGTTTGTTCACATAACTCGTGCGTTTGGCCAATTAACGATGATGTTTTGTTGTGCTAGTTTTCCGTCTGCCTTGATTTATTTTCCTCCACTTTTGCATCGACCAGATCAATATATGTATATAAGAGGGTTATTTAACCTCCGTCCCAGCATCCAAGTTCATATGAGATCCGGATCACGAGTCGCTACCTAATCTGGATACAGAAGACGGTTCCCCATCCCACTGTAATCCAGACCCAGTGTCGCTTAACTTCGCTGATCGACTGGAAAAGGTGTTACGACAATGGCCAAGACGTAGCGATATGTGTGTACCTGGCTATGTGCGGTGGAGAGTGCAAGAGAGCAACTCGCTCCTCCACCAAGCCAGGCCTAGAGGCGGGGCCACCAGCTTGACCTTTGTGTGAAGAGAGATCAACAACGGAACTTCAACGAGGTCTAGTAAAACCTGAATATCTCGGACTCTGGATAAGCCCGAATCTTTTATAAACCGGAAAATTCCCCTCGGGAAAACCTGTCTTACTCGGAATTTCTCCGAGTTATAGTAAAGTCTGAGGTGACCACGTGGTATTTCCACGTGTATTTCACTAATACATGTATCATTCTATTGCTGGGATTACAAAACTGGGGATTTATTAATAATATAACATGTAGTAAATTTGTAATGAGTGAAAAACATAAATTAGGTGATATAAAGTCAATTAGGCCTAAGGTAATTACCCGAAAAGAATAGTGACAGTCTCAACGTGTTTGTACTGGAATACAGTATGTGACTTTTTTTGGTCAACCATTGAGGTGTGAGAATATCAGTCACGTGATGCCCCACCTCCCGTTTCGTCCAGTTCTAGGGTGTTCCAAAACGATCCGACGGATTACAATGCGAAATACATTGTAATCCGATTATACTGTAATTAAATCATTTAATATTGTAAAATAGGTTAAATAAGTTAACTAAGTTATATAAAATAGATAGAAATTTACAAAACCCATAAAGTAGTGTATGTAAAAGTTGTCTCTAAGTTCCAGGGTTATAAGAAAGATGGACGAAAGATCGTTTCCCCAATGCGAGATGAAAATCCGAAGTGCAGAAGGGAAAATAAAGAGCGCGCAGCGCAAATTGATTTATTGATTCAGTCAGTGGAGAAGAGTTTGTTATAGATAGCAGATAGTGCCAGAGGCGTACCGAAGGGGAGGGCGACAGGGGCGATCGCCCCACCTTGAACTAATAAATTATTATTATTTTCCCAGTAAAATTGCTAGGTAACAACAGGATGAGAATGAAAGTGAAAAAATTTCAGCGCTAGCTCTTGCCTCCCCTACTACTAAAAATCTAAAATGGCTTAGGATCCCGAAAACTCTTAATCCGGCCCTGAGAATAATTTTCTTTTATAAAGGTAACAGTCCAAGGAAATGCTTAATTTCAAAATTAGCACTTTTTTATTCTTATGTTAATACAAAGCTGAGCATCCTAATTGCGGTTTGTATTGAATATTATGTTACTAATCAGATTTTTATCATAATTTTTATATTTTTATAATATATTTTTATTCATAATGTGTCTTAGCAGTAGCTAGTTAATCATCTCTAACTGATTGGCTTAGATAAACATCTTCGTGACCGCGCTACAAGACGTGTATTAATTAATATCGACACCCCCACCCAAGAATGGTACAATAGACGGGTCACGGGAACAGCCATCATAAATCGATTACATTGGGGGTAGGGGGTCATCCCGGGAAAGAATGTCACTCCGCACCCTTCACTTTTCCCTGACAGGGAATGCTTTTATATAGGTCATAGCAGCCCATCCTTAATTTATTAAAGAAAACGTATTAATATCGTAAAAGGTTTTTATTGTGTGAAATTAGGGGCCGGCAACCTATGGCTCGCGAGCAAATATGGCTCAGTAAGGTATCAAATATGGCTCTTTGGGTCTTCTGCACTCTACCTAAAAATAAACAACTTTTTTATTTTAAAAATCTATTAAAAAACTGAAATATGCATAATGGCTCACGCCAACTGATTAGTTTTTTGCTACATAGGGGGCTATGTGAAAAAACTGCATGTTACAAATTGGTGAAGAGCTGTTTGACGAGTTTCCCAACAAGACCAAAATATATTAAAAAAAATAAAAGATCTGCCATTATCGAAAAAACCGTTCACAACAGAACATTGGAAATGGCTCATCATATCGAAAAGGAACAAATGCTACATTTGAGTACAGCTGCATATTTTTCGTTTGCCTTCGACGAGACAACTGACATATGTGATGTTAATCAATTGTGCATTATAGGACGATTTATTTGTGGAAACTCGGTGCTCGAAGAAATGCTGGCGATAACAATGGAAAACTGACAAGGGGAGAAGGACATCTTTGAAACTGTGATGAATTTGTGAATGAGAAGGAAATACGGATTGACGATCTTGTGTCGGTGTGTTCGGACAGTGCATCTTCAATGGTCGGCAAATACAAGGGGTTCCTTACTCTTTTTGCAGAAAAGCTAAACCGCTCCCTTTTGACTTTCCATTGCATTGCGCATCAGGAAGCACTTTGCACACCAATCTTGTGGAACCGAACTAGGTGGTGTTATGGAACTGGTCGTTCGTATCGTGAATTTTATTGTTGCACGGGCCCTACATCACCGCCAGTTTAAGTCTTTGCTGGAAGAGGTCAATTCTGAGTACCCCGATCTAGTAATGCAAAGTAATGTTCGCTGGCTTTCTCGTGGCAAAGTTTATCGCGTTTTGTCGCTTGTATTAACGAGATTAAAGAATTTCTGAATTCAAAAGGAGTCAAACACCCTGAGCTCTCGAACTCTGATTGGTTACTTAAATTTTACTATCTCGTCGACAGTACTGGTCATTTAAATGAGTTGAACATGAAGCTACAAGGGCAAGGAAATACGGTTCTAATTCTGCAGCAGGCAGTGTTTGCATTTGAAGCAAAATTGACCGTCTTCATCAAAGATATCGAGATGGGCAGGTTGTTACATTTCGAAAGATTAAGAATGTTTCGTGATTCGTGTCAACGAGAGAATCCGAATGATACCCTGGATTTGCCGCAGTTTGCTGGCTTTGTATCAAAGTTACTGATGGCACTCAAGTCTCGTTTTGTTCTTCTTTCGCAAGCACGGTGCCATGTTTAAATTTATGATTCGGCCACATCAAGTGTCAGCTGAAGAACTAAATTTGACAGTGATTCCCGGCATCTCATCTCATCAGCGATTTAGAAATGGAAATTATAGATTTTAAGGAATCGGATCTGTGGATTGAGAAATTCGTTAAACTGAATTCTGAATTGGAAAAGCCTTGCTCGACAGCGCGCAAAAATGGCAAAACAACATAAGTGGGTTGACATGAAGAGATTAGAGCGCGAGGATAATCTCATTCTGCAAACTTGGAAGGAAATTCGTGCTACATATAAAACGATGCAAAATCTTAGTCTGGCTTTAATATCAGAGTTTGGATCAACCTATATGTGCGAACAGGCCTTCTCCCACTTAAGTCGCATTAAAAACAATTTGCGATCGAGATTAACAGAAGAGAGCCTGAATGCGTGTACGAAGGTGAATTTGACTAATTGCGATCTAAATTTCAAAGAAATGAGTGAAAAAATGCAGCAACAGAAGTCCCATTAAAAAGAAAAACATATAGTATGTAAGTACGAAAATTGTTTGCACTATATATATATATTATATAAAATGGCTCTTTGCTGATTTCTTGCTCTAAATTTTACATAGTATGGCTCTTTCATTTCTAAAGGTTGCCGACCCCTGGACTTTAGACATATGAAGTTTTTTAATATGGAAATAGGCTAATTTTATGCAAATGTAAATTGGTTTACATGTTTCTTGGTCGCTATATGACGATTATTCCATTTTATATCGTCTTTATTTTCTTATATTGTGTAATTCTTACGTGAAAATATCAAAGTATTTTCGATAGAGGTTTTTAAACTGATATTGAGTCGCGTCAGAGCCCCGTAGCTCAGTGGGCAACCCCGTTTCCCCTTTAAGCGGAGTGAAGACACTGAAGTTAGGGGTTCGATTCCCAATGGTGCTAGGAATAATAATCCATGAGTTAACGCAATGGGCTACATTAATTGGTTTGAGCACTGTGCTAGTTACTGAACCTCTTGAGTGATTATTATTATTATTATTATTTTTATTAATGGCTAACAATAGTGAGGAGTGATATTACTGAAATGGCGACAAAGAACAACGACGTGGAGCTATCACCTGTCAACTTGAAGTTCACACTAATTTGGTCAGCACTCCTCCAACTTTGGTTTGCTCAAGTTGAGGCACACTTCACAGCACGGCGTATTACAGGTAGGGAAACAAAATACGCTTACGTCGTTGGATCGTTGAGCCCGAGGTCTACAGATCTACAGAAGCTAAGGCTAACAAAGACACAACACAATCTCACAACCTCACAACACAGGCACCTTACAACACAGTCTCCACAGCAGCCCCATCTAGCGGATGTTCGGAAGACAGACATCTTTACGCAACTCGAACTCTTCAAGTATGCCCGGATGCCGTTCGACCTACGAAACGTCGCATAGGTATTCCAGTGTTTCATCGACCAGTTCCTGCGAGGAGTTCCCTTTTGCTTCGCGCACCTAAACGACCTCCTCGTCTCCAATACCAACGAAGAACACATCCAGTACCTACAATTGATATTCGCGGGGCTCGAAGAATAAGGTATCATCATTAATACAGACAAGTACCAGCTTCACGAAGACCAACTTCATTTCCTTGGACATCACATCTCCAAGGATGGCACCATGTCCACGATTGAAAAATTCGACGTTCTCGATAAGTTCTTTCTGCCACAGATAGAGCGCAAGCTACGCGAATTCTTGGGCATGATAAATTTCCATCACCATTTCATTACCTTGCATCGCCTGCTATGAGCTCCCTCCGTAACGTGGACTGCAAATGCTGAACAAGCCTTCGTTAAAGCTCTTTGTCAGGTTGCCTCCCTGGCCCATCATCATCCCAACGCCGCCACAAGCATCTCGGTCGATGCTTCAAACGTAGCTATTGGCGCAATGCTTCAACAATTTTCTGGTGATACTTGGAAGCATTTGGCTTTCTTCTCCAAAACTCTGCAGCCAGCAGAGACAATGTACAGAACATTCGGTTGCTAACTGCTTGCCTTTTACCTCGGCATTAAACACTTCCATCACTTCCTGGAAGGACGAGCGTTTTGTGTCTACACAGACTACAAAGTCCTCACCTAGCTTTCCATTCGAAGTTGAATCGCGGGGACTCTCCGTGTTTCTAACGGTTCCTCCTACATCTATTCCTGCATCAACAGATTCACCGTATGTCCTGGGGAAACACCAATTTCGGACATCACTGACCAAACCGTCTCACATGCTTTCGTTTCTGGTCAGACCTCACTCTTTAAAGTACTTTCTACAGTCACTAGAAGTTGTAAACAACAGTTTGACTCAGCCCATTGGCAAGGGCCAACAAATCTTTTAAGCTGCACGCGAATAAGGATCGAGGACTACCAACCGATTTTCAACGGCTTGGTTGAATATTTCGAACGCCAACTAAAATCCGCGGGGCATCCTCTGTTCATTTACTTCTATTTAGAATACTGCGGAGCAGTATTATTATTATTATTATTATTAGTATTATTATTATTATTAATGGCAGTACTAATGAATTTTATTTCATTTAACAAAAGTAATTTTCATTGTCAATATTCAGTACACAGTCATCACATCAATTCAGTGGCGTGCGGTCCATGGAAGCAAGGGAAGCAATGCTTCCCTATTCAAAGAAAGAAGAAAATGCTGTATTATACTTTAAAGTTTAAACAGTTCAATATGTGTTAATAATTTGTACAAAATCATTTTATTATACTATTTATAGCATTTGATTGGTAATCAGGTGGATACATAGTATATACATTGGTTGCCGTTCGTGCAAAAACCTTTAAGAAAGCGGACGCAAAAAATCTCGAGTTGGACAACAAGTGACGAAATGCATCCTTTTTCCCAATGACTTTCGCTTTTTTTTTACTGTTACAAATTGTTTCTTTCCATTCTAAAAACTCATAATGTTTAATAATGTAGTATTTATTGAATACAACAAGTTTCATATATAGTTTTTCTACTAAAAAATTCCATGGCCATGTTAAGCGAAAAAGAATATATATTATCGTTATTTTATCCTTCCCTATGTCAAAAAGGAAGCAATTTAGAAATCGCTGTCCAGATCTTATAGTTAATTTTCTTGAAATATCTGGCAACTTTACGTGCTGTCTGCTGTCATTCTCTCATTTAAAGCGAATACGTACTACGCTACAAATGCGCAAGGGTAAGAAAGGCTTGCAAGTTTAGCTTTAATCTCAATTGAGAAAAAGCTTCTTAAGGATATGAAAACCGATGCCTTTTACGAGAAATAATAGATATATTTAATAAAAAAGAAAAAGAATAGAATTAACCTATAAGTAAAGTAAGTAGATGATTATATATGTTTTGTTTTTATTATATACGAGTATTTTAAAGTTTTATTTTTATTTTATATAATCTTTGTTGTTTTTGCTTGAATTGCTTCCCCTTGACGAAAAATCACCGCACGCCACTGCACATCATCATGGCCCGATTTCTTATAGAGGCATTAATTATAATGTAACCTGCTCTACCATTATACCATGTGGTCAGTCTGTGATGAGGAGAGGATGGTTGAGTAGTTAGAGGAGAGTGAGCGGTATTTTTCCTTTTGTTGTACCTTCCCGGTCTCATGTGTGTTTAGCATATGGCCTCGTAAGAGTGGGTGAGTCTCTCTCCCTAGTCCTACGAGAGGTGTCGACGTTCCGTCAATGACATCTACTGTCATGTTTTTAGGGGTCCTTCTGGCCTCATTGTGGGGTTAGTAAGCCCCGAGTTTGACTTCCCAACATACGAGAAAAGTTTGTTCCCATCTAAAAAAAAAAACCTGCTTGAGCACGCCTAGTTGAGGCCTACCATATTTTCTCTTCCTCTGCTCTCATTTCTTTTCTCTGTTCCTCATCTATTTTGTCATTTCTCCCCTTTGTTTTTTTTTCATTCATATGAAATATCTCCCCTCACCGCCTACTTTGAGAAGTTAAGACACTGTAACTAATACATTTTGCCTCGAAAATGGTCGTTATGCATCTACAGTATAGCAAGTCAGTTCTGTAGAAACTTTAAGTTTATCAACAAAAATGGGAGTACGAAATAAATATGAATTTTAGAATAAATAAAAAGAAGAACGACTAGGCCTATTGAATCTCCGGTAAAAATGCGCCTACTTTTCTCAAAATATTTTCACAGTGCTGCTGGTAAATATTAGCCACGTAAGTTGGATAATTTTTCCTTAACAAATCTCTGTTCAATAGCCAAGAAAGCAAAAAGTAAATTCATGATGCGATGCAAAACCCACAAGGAAAAAGAAAAAAAATTATTCCAAGACCTTTTGTGTATTCAGCAGTACGCTTCGTATATGTAAACTAAAATAATTTAACGAATTGTAATTGGTGCTCTGTAGTATGCGGTCTACCGACGATTGGTTAGGTTTAGTCATGATATTTTCGTTAAAACTAACGAAAATATCATGACTAAACCTAACCAATCGTCAAGGGCGATTGACAATGGGATGTAAACAAACAATTAGTAAACAAGATAAGAACTTCAAGAAGCTATAATTAAAAGGTAGACCGCCGAATCATAAGTAGACCGCATACTACAGTAGCACCTTGTAATTCCTCTATATGATTTATATTTTAGGCATCAGATAAAATTTAACAATCAGTTTTAAATTAACAGATATGTATGACTGATAAAATAATTATGTTCTTTGTAAGTTAAAACAAGTACAAATATTCCTGCACAGAAATGGCACTCTCTTTCACGCGGTTTGTAACTGCCATCGAAGTAAAACCTATTTTAGATATTTTCAAGACATTTTAAAGAAAGGCAATTTCCTTCATGCTATTTTTTTTACGCGGGAAGGAGGGGCCAATGGCGAACGCCCGCAAAAGTTCTCCCGCCCCAATAGAAGAAGAAGAGAGCCAAAATTGTGAAATAAATAAATGTCATACCAAATATAGATTTCAACCCAAAAACCAGAGACAGCGAAGTTGGGGTGGTTTGGTGATCAAACTTACGAGCTCTCGTAAGAAAATCTAACTTGAGAAATAACTTGCCTAGTTCTGTTCCTAGAAGCAAAGCTGGGCACTTGCGGTTTTTTTTGCGGTACTGCGGTACTACCGCACTACCAAACCGGTACCGCATAACGCAGTACCGCAAAGGATCGCTGAAAGTACAGCCTGTACTTTCAGCGATCCTTTGCGGTACTGCGTTATGCGGTACCGGTTTGGTAGTGCGGTAGTACCGCAGTACCGCAGTACCGCAAAAAAAACCGCAAGTGCCCAGCTTTGCCTAGAAGTCAGATACGAATGAATGACTTAATGAGTTGCAAAATATTTATTAACCCAGTGTAAATTGCTATTTTTTTCATATATTTACAAATAAATAAATGAATATAAAATATACTATTTTGATAACGCAAATCGATATCAGTTAATAAATTTTCTTATCGCTCGTTTTTTAATTCTAAAAGATGTTTGAGGGAGTTGTTAACAGTGTTTTCCCGCAATTACGCGAGGAAGAACGAGAGTTTGATACGGAGTTAACAAAATATTTTTAGGAAATCTCTTTCTATATTTATAATTTTTGTAGTCCTTTCACTGTAAGTTCTTGTCAAACGTTAGTCCAAGAATTTTCTCTATTTTACATTCCTTTATAACGCTCGATCCAACATTCACCTCATCCACAAAATTTATATTTTATTTGTTACTGAAAATCGCGAATTTAATTTTATTGATATTAAAAAAAGATTTGTTAGAAATGAGTTGTTAGAAATGAGCCAGTTCACAACTGTGGTAAATTCATTTTTAAATATGCCTTTCACTGTATTAACATAATTCCCAAAAAATTACACTTTTGTTAGAGTAATGCAGAAACCTGCGTTGCTCTAATGCAGCGCTGTCCAACTTGCGGCGCGCGGAATGGACGTTTGCCAAATTTCATTTCTGAATTTTCTTCCCTATTTTGTCATTTCTAGTAGGGAGAACAACATTCAGCGGGTTCCTAAGTCGTATTAACCAACAGTGTATGATTATAGGCGACATCTTGGCTGCGCTTTATAGAAGTTGGACAGCACTGCTCTAATGCAAACCTTGTAGTAGCCATTTCCACTGAATGGGGTTCACTCATTAATCACTCACGCAATCCCTGCAAAAAAAAGTGGCATTATTATTAAAAAACAAATAAATAAACACACAAATACTTACATAAACAAAAAGAAACATACAAATTATAAGTAGTAAGCAATGACATATTAGCGCCATATAATTGGTAAAAAAATTTTTGAAGCACCCTGTATAATTAGTTGCCAATGAGGGATCACATCCTTAAGAAAGGACTGTTATATACCCACTTCTTAGCCAAAGATAAAGGTATTTTTCTTTATCAAGCTTTATTTGGGTACACGAATGATACAGACGTCATCATTTGCGTTTTTCAGTTTGCCAATAATACTTTTGACCTCTCCAGCAGGAGTAGAAAGAAAACAAAAATTAATTTAGGGATTTGGATGGTATACATTAATAAATGGGGATTTATTATTATTTCGTAATTTTGGACCAAGTTCAATTTTAGTTATAAATTTCACTCCATCTCTCTCTCTCTTCTTCATTTCCTTAACAAATACATAGTAGGGCAGCTAAACAAGTTGAAGTGGACAATCCGGACAAAAGCACCAAACTTTCCCTACTTGTATATTTTGGACCAACAATTAAAAATATCCCCGGAACCACCTTCAGAGACCATTACTTGGCCGCCATATTGGATTTCAAGATGGCCGCCATAGACAAAATGGAATTTCTGATATAAGTTTCAATAGAGAATTCCCTTGGCATGTTTGGCATCAAACTATATGTTTTTTGGCATGATCAGATCAATAAAACAACTTTTAAGCTGATCAGAAGTATGTTTACTGCAGAAATCACACTTCGTACAACATATACAGTGAAAATCGTGAATATTTTAACACAAAAACCATGTTCAAGAAAACCATGTTTAAGAAAAATCAACGAAACTATAACAATTGAAGATTTCACCCACCAAAAAGTAGACCTTTAGCTCTATAACTGAATGTGGGAGAGGAAAATTGGCAAAATATGTGCATTTTAAAAAATGAAATTCTACAAAGGTCAAAATGCTACCCTTTCATATTTGCACAATTTTCATGCATTATTCGTGGTTCTATAGAAAACTTGTATTAACAACATTTGTAGAGTAAGGGCAGGGCTATTAAATGGGCACCATAAAATGGAAATATCTTGGCATTTAGCATTGCAATGCCTACTGTCCCAACTCACCCCCTGTCCCGAACTGTCCCAACTCACCCCGCTCGACGCTATATGTTAAACTGCACAGTTGCAGCTACACAGTTCTGTACACTTCCACCTGGCCTTCTTGCAAGCACACCTGGTGCCACATCCACTCTTGCTCTTGCAGCCGCATTTGACCAATTCGCTGCAAGCTTTAGATGCTACTGGTCTTGTGGTCCAAACTGGTGTCCATGACTGGGACTCTTCGCTAAAGGTCCATCCCCATCCTTCAGGAGTTGGAAGATTCTGTTCACTTCTCTCACAGGTCGACCATATTCCTCCCTGGTATGTGACCCTCCTGGTGTGTTGGAGAAGAGCATCCTGAGTTGGTGGGATAGTCTCCATAGCTTTTCCCTTCTGACAGAACATGACCTTTCTTGCCTCATCTACACGTTCAATGTCACTGGTGTTGTCATAGAGGACAACTGTGTACCGTTCAAGAAGCTTGAAGTGGGGAGTTTCGGCGTCAACATCTGCAAATGGATTTCGTGCCATGAATGTGAATGCTTGTGTTACCTCAGGGTAATGGTGCCATGCTGCCCATGCCGTATTCTTGCCCCTTCCGTAAAAGGATGATGTTGTATCACATCCCGTGAAGCAGTGAAACAGTGGTAGGGATGTGCATCTCTCTTCACCCAAAGAGGCACAGATTGTGTTAATATGATGGTAAGTGAAGTTTTTCCCAGTGCCAAAACCAACCCAAATATTTACTTCAGATCTTATGGACGTCAAGTGATGGAATTTTCCTATTAGAATGACAATAACATCCGTGTCTACAGTTCTGATCATGCAGTTAATGTGCCCTTCCTTTATTGCATCTTGAAGATGAATGAACAGTCTAGTGTCTGCCTCCTCATGGTCGCATCTTGGCATTGTGCGGTCGGCCCCATTGATGATGACTTCAGGTCCTGATGTAATAACAACTTCTTTGTTGTTAGGAACTTCCATTGCAGCAACCTTGTCTGATAGGAAAGCGAACAGTTCTTGCTTGTTTCTAGAGTCTCGAAGGAAGTCATGCCAATTTAGGGGTAATTTGGTTTTTCCTTCAACCTTTCTTCTGATTCCTTTTCCCCGTTTTTCTCTGGTAGTCTCTTTTAAGGTGCTTGCAGTGTAGGTATCCCAGACGATGTCAATTCGCTGGCAAGTTTCTAACTGTTTGATGAGATAAGGGACGAATACACGATCTGCATACTCTTCAAAGTTGGTAACACCTGCAGTAGACAGCAAATGGACGATGGCAGCTCCATCAAGAAGTTTCACATCAAAAGGATCTGGAGGGTTGTCCTTGTTTTCAAATGTAATGATTTTCAGTAGGTCAGACTTTTTCCCAAACCGCAATTTCCCACCATCAGATAGGGAAGAAGGAAAGGGGTGATTCTCGTGTTGGAAGAATGCATCCATGTCACTATGCCGATGTTGCATAACAATATACAGATGAGAGAATAGAGCAACATCGTTCTTCAGTAGTTGGATTCCCCCAACATTCCGTACCTGAGATTTCGGCCGAGGACATCTGAAGAGGGCAAGCGAGTTCTTCTTGATCGGTGTATGAATTGACCTTGTACAATCTGTGACAACTTCTTTGTAGTATCGGCTATATTGCTCCTTACCCAAATCCTTTATAGTTCTCACTGTATGGACCACAGATTCATCCATGACATTCCTTGTGTCTAAGGCCAGTAACTCATTCCCATTATCACAAAATGGATTTCCCATATCACGGAAGACTTCAACGAGATTAGAAACATGATCCTTGAATCTTCTCTGTGTAGATAGTCCTTCTTCGTGGTGGAAGTTGTTGTCTTCAGTTTCTGGAAGGTTTTCGTCTTCATATTCAGTAATCAATCTGGCTTGTTCTGGCCCTGCTACCATCCACTTCTTGAATGCCACTGGATTCTCAGTCAGACCCACCGCGCCTCCTGAACCTTTGACTTTCTCATTGTTTTGTTCATGCGCTTGGTCTAAAGGCATGGCTGAGAATCTCTTCTTGGTCTTGTGTACTACCCAGTGTCCATTTCGTGAAAACTCATTCATAACTGGCTGAGGGAGATTCTTCATGTCCCGGATGTGGAGTGGAAGCCAACGTGCGTAATTCTGGTGGTCAAGAGCAAAGAACCAGGGAACTACTTTCTTCAAGCTTTCTACATACAATGGAAAGTCTCCTGCACGATGTGATCGTATGAATATGAGGCCGTCTATCTCCATCTGAAGAATTGTCTCCCAGTATTGGAATGTTGGACTGACCTGAACCATCTTCTTCTTCCACTCTTCCTTTGTCTTGTCATCATAGGGACCAACAGTTTCCATAAAGGCTTCATGCTGCAGCTTTGCCAATGTCAAAGCTGTTACCTGGTGAGCATGTCTGGTTCTTGTAAGATGAGAGGCTTTAAGAAATGAGTCAACAGTTCCTGCCGAAGCAATGCCTGCTTGTGTCAAGGCATTTGTCCACCCAGATCCCTCTAGATAATCTCCATACGTTCTCCACATGGCCATCTCTGTATGTAGACCTCCAAACATGACGATGACCTTGTCTTCTCCGTGGGTGTCTGGCCACTTCCACTGAATGAATTTACCAAGGGCATATAGGGGTGCATCGAATGCAACAACTGGTATTTGCCCGGGGTTAAGGAATTCAGTAGCAGACCGAACAACATTCATTCCATGCTTGATCATCGCTGGAGTAGCGGCCTTTTCATGGAATAAGGGAAGGAGGTAGGAAAGGGTTTTCATTTGATCTTCATCTTGTTCTTGCCTTGTAGCGTGGTATGCTGACCATGATATAACATCACCCTTCCCTATCGTGTCTTTCTCCAAGATCCTGAACGCTTCTTTCATCCATCCTTTTCCTGGAAACATGCTTCATGGTAGTGTCCCTCAATAGGGTCAGACACATTAGACAACTTCAGGACTTCTACCTTGGTTTTGTCCATTGCAACAGCTGGTACAATTGAGTAGGACATGAGTAACTCCAAGTCCTTTGAACCTAGAGAAGGTAGCACAAGATCACCTTGTTTGGTTCCACAGTTTGAGACAGTTGGGAACTGAAACAGACTAATCCCTGTACCATGAAATGATCCAACGGCAGTTGTACTAGATGGGTTGTAATCCAGATTGTCAAGTGCCCCAACAATAAATGGTCCATGACGAAACTGAGCTGGTACAACCACTCCTTTGGTCTTGAAGTTCTGGCACACTGCTGTTGCAAGTTGGCTTTCGACTTGAAGAATTCGGTCATAACTCACACTGAGACCCAATTCATATAGTTGTGTAATTAATGATTTTGACCGAATTTCAGTATGAATTTTCAGACCAAGATACAGAGGCAATGGTGGTTCTCTTTCCAAAGAATGGCGAACCTTAGATGATGATGTATGCTTGTTCCTAAAATTAAAAAGGATAAGTTGCGAGACAGTGAGAGTTGCAGGGGAGTCTTCTGGTGTTTGGTCCTTCACGTCAGCACCATTTGTGATCATAGATATAAGGGTTTTCAAGGTTGTAGGTACCGATTCCTGTTGACAACCAGATGGAAAGGCACCTGCAAACTTGAATCCAGTAAAGTTGACGATTTCCTTGCGTATGATTCTAGCAGCTTTTGCAAGAATCATAGTATCTCCTTCAAAATTCTGTCTATTTGTCTCTCTGAGCATTTCCTGAATTCCCTGCTGAAAAACTAAGATTTTGTTCTTGCCATCACTCACTTCCTGGGCATATGGGAAATACTCCAGAATCTTCTCTCTGAATCGTCCTCTGTTCATTTCCTTATTAATACCTAAGTCCCGAAGTCTTTTTTGATACAGATCAAATAGCACAGAAAACTTCATTTGAAAGATTCCTTCTTCCACGCAATTTTCTACATGATTAACGACCTCAACTATTGCCTTTGCTTTCATCAAGTTTTCTTCATAGCCTTCTTCCTTGCTCTGTTTTTGTCTCAAAAGTGAGCGGTAACGGTTCCGATAAAATGTCAAGCATTGCAGATGATACTTGGCTTCAATGGCCATGAGATCACCACCTCCTATTCTAGACATTAGTTCTGTGTCACTGAGTTCTGTAGCCATCATTCGTAAATTGACGTCAGCGCCAAATGTACTGAATTCGTGAAGATGCCCATGTGTTTGTTGACAAAACACACAAGTTGCTTTGTCCATAGGATGCCGCTGAACCCGCTTCCCCGTAGATGAACTGGTTTCACCTTCATCCGCCCTTTCTCTCTTTTTTGTAGCCCTTTCAAGCTTTTCTTTACTAAATTTAACATGGCATGACTTGTGCCACACAGCTTTATTCTGAACCAGATCTTCAACAGTCACCTCTTCATTGAAAAGAAGAACTGGTAGTCTTCCAAGATTCTTGAATGCGTTGACATTCTCCATAAATGTTGCATATGCTTCAGTTTTTTTACCACTCACAGCATTGAGTGGACATTTAAGAGTCTCACCTTTGCTCTCTTGACAAACCATGCATTTGCTCCAATCCATGTTCACAAATCACCTGCAAAACAGAAAAGCACATATTATATAGTTATATTATTAAATATTTTACATTAAATAAACATTTAAGGGTAATTCTGATTATTTTATAGCAATCCTGGCATCGAAATATGTAGGTTTAGGGACTATTTATTTACAATTACTCCTCACAATAGTTTGTTGATTTCTAGCTGGCAGCCATCTTGGATTTCCAAAATGGCAGCCAAGATAGGGTTGTGCGTCTTGGTTCCGGGGAAAAATTGGTAGCTAAGGTCCTGAACAACATTTGAGCCAAGTTTGGTGCTTTTGTCCAGAATGTCCACTTAAAAAATCAGGGTCTAAGCTACTGCACTAAAAAGCTTTTCTTCTTTTACCCTTTAGTCTTAATATCTCCATCTTTCTTTTGTTTCTACGCCTTTCTCTCTATATTTTATTTGCCTCATGACTTCCTTGAAACCTTGAAATATACGAGTAATCAGCTTAATATTTGAATTGTAAATTTCTTGACTTTTGCGTAAAGAAAGAGAACATTTTTGCCACAAAACGCAATTCTTTCAAACAAATTTGGGAATTCATTAGGTACGGGATAAGTATTTGCCCTTGGCCCTTCTTTCTCGCGTAAAAATAAAGGTCATGGCCATGCCGCAATAACACTTCCGGTAGATCAGCGAAGTTAAGCGACATTTGTTCTGGTTAGTAGTTGGGTGGGAGATGGGAGACCGTCCAGATGATGTAGCGACCCGTTGTTCAAATCACACTAACGGTGTAAGTCGCCTCCGTCACATGACCTTTATGTGTGTGTGTGTGTGTGTGTTTTCGTGGTTGTTTAACCTCCTTTGTAACGGCACACACACACACACACACACACACACACACACACAGGTAATAGTAGTTAAAAATGTACTTTTTGCAGTAACTGTACGTTTAGATGATGGTATTCCAAACCCTCTTCAGTACCACCACACTTTTATAGGAAGAAAAACCTGAATAATGTTTGTCATGACCAACAAATTAATGCATGTAATTACACATCAAAAAATGCGTTAAAATCTTAATAAGATTAAAGTACGAGTATTTTGAATCCCCCGATTTACGCGCAAATGGGGAGTGCGTAAATCGGGGGTTTACTCAAAATGTGAACTTTAGAAATAGCGGACAACTGTGTGTGAAATTTTAATTTTATGAAATAAAATTTATACAAGGGTTTGTATTGTTTCTAAAGTACCTCGCAAACCTCTCATGTTCTCATGGGAAATTAGTCCCTTAGTGCAAAACATGCTCCACAGTATGTGATGTCCTCTCAGCTCACAATACTCAAACGATACTTTCGACGGAAGAGTCACCAAATCTAAACCCCTGTGACTTTTCTCTCTGGGGCTATTTAAAGATAGGGTGTTTAAACGCAATTCCCACACAATAGAAGAATTGAAAGCATCAACTGAACAAGAAATTTCTCAGATTTCTACTGCAAAATTTTGTTGTTCGTGTGTAAAGAGCTAATGAGCTGAGAGGACATTACATAGAGCATGTTTTGCACTAGGGGACTAATTCCCCAAGTGTAGAGAAGGTACTGTAAAAAATTCATCCTTTTATTTCAGTTAATAAAGAGATACTGACTGTTAAATAAATATTTAACAGTCTAAGTCCGGTCGTCGACTGCATGAGGGTTTGCTCGAAAGTTCAATTTTTCAAATGGTCAAGGAACCCACTAGAGAACGCAAAATTCTAGATTTAGTTTTCAAGTACAAACCTCGACTTAATTGATAATATCTCTGCAGGAGACTATTGCCCCATTAAAATTAATGTTCGTAATCCGGAGAGCCTAGAATACGTTTTGGATTTTGAAAGAGTTAAATTTGGTGACATGAAACTCCAACTTTCGACCCATAATTCGGGTGAGGCTCTATCGCGCAATGATATTAATGGCATATGGACTTCTTTTTTTTAATTATTTTAAACGTTTAGATTCGATTAATATTCCATTACGTAAAAAGAGACTAGCGAAGTCTGTTAAACCTAAATGGTGGAATGCTGAAATTAAAAGTAGCTTAACTTTAAAAAGGAACGCGTATTTTAAAATTAAAGAAACAAATAACACAGCTCAACAAAAAAAAATTTTTGTTTCGTTGCCAAGGAAATTCGTAGGAATTTAGGGTATTTTGGGGTTGCTGAATTCCAAAATGAAAGTAGTTTTTCCGATTTGGCTCTAGTTCTTGAGATAATGAATACCCTCAATTAATAGGAAACGTAACCATAACGCGTGCATGTGGGAAACTACCGGAACATTCTAGATGGTGAGACACGCGAATATTCTTAGTGTTTACTCCGCGATCATTCTAGAATATTCCCCTCCGTATATAAGTCATCGGCCACCCAACCAGTAAGTAGGCTCCGCCTGAACGTTAAATTTTTTGCATTTTTACGTGTTTCAATGGGGTACCAATTATCTCATAAATTAGAGCCAATCTAGCAAAACCGATGTCATATTCGGAATCAGCACCACAAAGTTACCCCAAAATCACTCTAATATGATTGGCAATAAAATGAGTGTTGACCAGTGTAATTTATCCAACGAAAATGCTCACAAGCTATTGAGAAGGCGAAGCAAAACACTTATTAGGAACAGTAAGGCAACTATGAGCTATATATAGTGAACCAAATTAAGTCGAATCCGAAGGAATTCTATAATTATATTAGGAATAATAAAGTAGCTTCGCGGACTCAGAGGCAAAAACAACGACAAAATTTACAATGACCTACAAATGACGAAAGTTTTAATAAATTCTTCTCTTTTGTTTTCACTAACGATAATATGAACAACATTCCCGTTCCCGTAATTATGCTCAGTGATGATCATTTAAAGCTTCACGATTTTACCATTAGTGAAACTGAAGTACTTTCGGCCATAGATAAAATTAATCCTAATAAAGCTCCCCGTCTAGATAAGATCTACCTTAGGATACTTCAAGAAATGAACTGCGCAATAGTCTCTCATCTCACATATATACGAGTATTTAATAATAATAATAATAATAATAATAATAATAATAATAATAAATCGTTACAATCTGGAGAAGTTACGCCGATATTTAAAAAGGAGACAAATCGCTTCCGGGAAATTATCGTCCAATTAGTCTGACTTCAGTAGTTAGTAATTCGGGACAAAATAGTTAACCACTTAAAAATGAATAATTTAATCAAAGATTCTCAGCACAGCTTTCAAAGTAATCGTTCTTGTCTTAATAATTTGTCTGATTTCCTTAATGGTATTGTAAATATATATGACGAGATTAAAACAGTAGATAATACTGTATATATTTCGATTCTCAAAAGGCGTTTGATAAAGTGCCACAGTGAAGATTATTAGCTAAACTTCATTCTCACGGAATTGGTGATAATGTTCTCAAATGGATTAAAAATTGGCTGAGTGGACGTAAACAAAGAGTAGGTTATTAATGGCAAAGCGTCTAACTGGAAAAATTACCGGAAAAGGGACCAGTTCTTTTTATTATTTATATCAATGACATCGATTTGGGAATAAGAGTATAATTTCAAAATATGCGGATGATACGAAACTAGAAAGACGAACAAAATCAGCGGCCGAACGTTTGCAGATTCAAGAAGATAATAATAAATTACTCGAGTGTGTGGAAATTTGGCAAATGAAATATAAATAAATGTAAAACGTTGAATATCGGTAGAAACAACGTTAAAGAAAAGTATTTATGAGCGACAAGACACTAACTAGTGTTACGGAAGAGAAAGATTTAGGTATGTATCGAAGCCGTCAGAAAAGCAAATAGAATCTTAGGATTTATTGGTAGATCGTTTGAATTTAAGTCTGAGAAAACAGTGCTAACATTATGTAATTCTTTAGCACGCCCCCATCTGGAATGCTGCGTTCGGTTCTGGTCCCCATATTTACGACAGGAGATAGACAGAATGGAGAGAGTGTAGCGACGAGCTACTAAGATGGTTCCTAAACTTAGAGAAACAAATCATACGCTGCACGTTTAAAAATGTTAAATTTATTCTCACTCGTAAAAAGGCGAATTTGAAGAGGTTTAATCCACGTGTTTAAAATGATTAAAGGTTTTCTTAATATCGACGCGAAAAAATATTTCACCTTCAGGAATGCGGATAGAACTCCCGGTAATGGTCTTAAATTAGTGGGCAAACATTTTAATTCTAATGAAGCAAAACAATTTTTTCTTCAATCGCGAGTTAATTTGTGGAATGGATTGCCAGCCAGAGTAGTT
>JAJOZX010004479.1:52500-95000 GCA_023014485.1 Bathynomus jamesi
TTGTGTAACACTCTGTATTTATTTTGATTTAATTTTTAGCGCAAATGATAAAAAAAATTAAAAAATTGGCCACCTCTGCCTTAAGGTTTGAGAAGAAGAGAGAACAGTCTGATAAAAATAAATATGTATATAATATTGAACGAGGCCATGGCGCATCGGAAGATATGCCAAATAAAGGATCTCATAACACGTTGTCTCGGAAAAAAGTTCGCCTAGAAACCTAAAATTTTTTAAAGGCACAAAAAATTACTAATTAGTAATGAGTGGTTTTTTTTTTTTATTTTATTACAGTCACCCCCCCCCCCCTCCAAAAAAGTACAAAGAAAAACAGGTTATTACAATTAGTAATTTTTTATACTTTTTAGGAATTTTATTTTTCTAAGCAAAGTGTTTTCACAAAAGTGTACAGTCGGTTCAAACGTGGAGTCTCACGACAACAATTTTTGAAGCGATTTTATCCGATAAACATTAATTAATAGTAAGAAGTAATGGTTTGAAATGATATGTTTTATCTTTAATGAATTTGAGAGCCCAGTAAAGCCTAAAGCTTAAGAGCCAAATTAAATTAAATAAATAGTCCAATTGACAATTACTTATATTGAAATTATCGTAACAACAAAAACTGTAAAATTGTAATTTAAAAAAAATAAATAAAGAATTAATAATTAATTAATTTATTCATAAAACCTAATACGTCTAAATGAAGTGTAGAAAGAAGAGAATTTGTAACTACACAAACACGTACCGCGAAGGAAATGGTGAAGTTTAATCAAAACATTCGTTTATCTTCAGTATAAAAACGGAAGCATTCTCTCGTCCGATATACATATCGATTTTACACACGTAGTACTTTCTATTAAAAGCGTAATGCGGAAATGTTATCATACTGAACTAAATTTGTAACTAGTTCAATAATATATATATATACAGGGTGTCCCATAAGTCCGGTCTCATAGGAAAATTTAGTTTAAATTAAATTTACAAAATAATATATTAGAACGAAGATAAATGTTTAAATTGATGTATTTGTTGTTGTTCGCACACGTTGATACGATGTTCCAAACTTAAACGGGCATGTGCCCGAGTCTCTGGTGTGATTTGCGCACAAACAGCAAGGATATTTTCTTTGTCTTCAATGGTACGTGGACGGTTAATGAACACGACAAACTTAAGGTGACCCCCAAGAGAAAAAATCTAGGGGTGTGAAGTCCTGGAATGTTGGTGGCCACTCGATTGGTCCCCTGCGCCCAATCTATCGCCCAGGGAGAACTTCATCCAACTAACGTCGCACCTCACGGCCATAGTGAGGTGGTGCTCCATCCTGCTGAAAGTGAAAGCAATGTCACATTGCGAGTGGCTTCCAATACATCATGCAACAACTGGAGATATCGTTCGGCATTAAGTCCTCCTTCCAGAAATACTGGTCTCAAAACAAGATTTCCATGAATGCCGCACCACACCGTTACTTTTGGGTTAATTTGGTGATGAGCATCAACAGCGGTGTTGTATCGGTTTACGTATCCGTTCGGGTGGAAACACGCCTCATCGCTAAACATGATATCGTCCACTAGGTTTATTTTTGACTTAAACTATTCACAAAATTGAAGTTGTCGATCTGTATCATCCCCATGTAATTCTCGTACAAAATATAGCTTGTACGGATGAAATTTATGACGTTGCAATATTCGGTGTCTTTGAATGTCCACTTTCATATGCAATCTTTCTCACCGATCGTTGTGAACTTACTGCGATCCTGGAAAGTACAACAATACTGCTTTCAGCACCAACTGAAGTTCTCGGGCAACCTGCTCTTGGTTTGTTCTGCAACAAAAAAAAAAGGTCCCAAAACGAGACATCAATTTGAACAATTATTTTAGTTGTAATGTATTACTTTTGGAAATTTAATTTAAAATAAATTTTCCTCTGAGACTGGACTTATGGAACACCTTATATATATATATATATATGAGACAACTCAGAATGGTTCCCTGAGATAAATTTTATGTTACACACAGACTGTGCATGGAACAAAAAACCCTTCTGGAATATTAAATCCACTATGGTCCGAATAAGTGATAGTAAGTGGCAAATATGTAAGTTTTTCTTTTTCAACGCGAGCAACGGGTTACTAGCATATACTGTATATATAGTGGCCAACTGCGGTAGGCCCTATAATAAATGCAATGAGATTAGTAAAGGTAATTAATTAATACCTGATAGGTCACCATTTGACCTTTCGGTTAAAACAATAAAAGTCATTAATAAAGAAAGGTGATTAATAAGCATAGTTTATCTTCCTTTAATTAAACAAACAATCAAATGCTAAAAGTATATAAGCACAGTCGTCAACGTTACGATGATCGAAGGTTTGTGCGGTGAATAAGATTGGATTTACTAAAATTAATATTGATTATAAAATACCAAATGCATTGAATATAAATGTCATTTGAATAATGCCATGAATTATAATAATAACGCAGTAGCTTATTAGATGAAGTGCAAAAATTTGCGACTGAATCTGAGTGTTTATGCTTAAAATAGTAGTGACAAATGTGCCCAACAGAGGGTAATGTATATGGTTGTAAATTTTGACTTGGTCCGCAATCGATATGGACCGTGACTTATTTTGTTTGGCAAGGTACTAGTATTGATGGATACCGTAATGAAATTGACTGGATTCTTTGGATCTGATATATTTGCATGTCGGTTATAAATAGATATAGAATGTAACATATTTGTGGATAGTAGTCTATTATGACTTGATCCTCTGGATCCAGAGATTCTATCTTTAGTTTTAAATCGATAATTAATTAGTTTTAAATTGATAATTATTTAGTTCTGTAAAAATTGGTCGTTGCCAATGTACAGGTAGTTTTTACATAAATTTCTTATGTTCTTGCGGTTCGGAACCCACGTAAAATTGTAGGTCCCCTCCGCCACCACGGAGGACATACACAATACACAATTACAAACACAGTTAGGTAGACCAGCCATGAGTGGATCCTAGGGTCTTTGTTGGTCTGAAACATTATAACATTATAACATTATAACTAAAAAATGGTTATCACATGATGGAGGTTTGTTTGTTTGCTTGCGACTGAAGTAGGTTAAGAAGTGTGCCTCCGAGGGTATGCTATGACGCCATCTTCTTCCAATGGCGAGGCCTTCTTAATGGGGGTGTCATGTCCAGAGTAAAAGTGTACGTAGGACAGATTGTTTTTTTTTCCGAAAGATACTAAACTTAAAACCTGGGCTTTTCCTATGTACACGCACATCCAAAAACGGGATTGAGTTGTCTTGTTCCACTTCCAAAGTAAACTTAATGGCCATATTTTCTTCAATGTTTCTCCGGGCTTAGGATCGCCAGTACGGAATACTGTACATCGATGCCGAATTGGAAAAAATTAACGGTATTGGAAGTGATCTGTGCTACCCACCTGCGTTTATGGAATCTTGTCTTAACAAGGCAAAACGAACCTTCTATCGTGTGAATAATAACACTCGCACTTTGTCAAAGAATATTTTAGTACTTCCATTTTTCCCGGGCTTTTTAGGCATTGCTAATGTACTTAAACTTTTGGATATTAATGTAGTATTTTCATATAACAATATTGTGAAAAATATCATAGTAAAAAATAGCCCTACCAATAATTCCGGAATTATCTATAAAATTGGTTGTAAACAATATGATTCCTTTAACATTGGTCAGACGGGAAAGGATTTGCACACGCGTGTAAAACAGTATCAATATTCCGTTAGAACGGGACAGTCGTCCAGTGCCCTTTTTGTCCATTTGTCAGAGTTATCCTATTGTATTGGTTGGAATAATGCTTCAGTTTGTTTCACTCTAGCAACATGTTAATAGAAATATTCTTGAGTCTGCTATTATCCAACTTACAAATAACTTTAACATAAGCCAAGGTCTTTTTCAACTCGATCCTGTTGTTTTGAATTCGTTCAGAAGGATTTAGACAAGAAGGGCAGAGTGCTATAGCAAGACCTTTGTGGCGGAAGACCCACTTCATAAAAGTGTCCTTCGCGTATGACAGAACACAAAACCTTTCATATGAAATATGCAGGTAACAAATGAAATTAAATTTCCTGCCGATGATAGATTGATGATAAGAAATTAAGATCGGTATGTTCCTCTTCTCAACTTTTTAATCCTCTTTCTGGTGAATATCACGTGTCTTCGATCCGTTTATACGTTTTCTGGTTTCTCGTTAGATTTCTGGGAAGATGCAGTATCATCTGAGGAAAACTGGTCTATATAGATGAAAAACAGGAATGGAAAATAATTAATAATATTTTATTTATAAAATAAATACAATTTTGTACAGTTTTTGTTGTCACATAAACTAAAACATAAAATTAATAATTGTAATATTAGACTATTTCTTTTATTTAATTTTGTCATTAAGCTTTAGGCTTTGCTGGACTAAACGCTATACTGCTGAAGTGCTTCGAGCACAAAAGGCCAAAGTTACATCAATTTTGTTGGAATTAGTATTTCATTTTTTAATGAAACAATTCTTAACAACTGCCTGCAAATTTCCTGCAAATTTTGAAGGTAACATAACATTACGTTCCATCAATTTCACGTTGACGTAATCTTCCTTCTTAACGTTTCTTTTGTTTTTGCTTTGATGAATAGTTACCAACAAATACTCGAAATATTTGTCAAATTTTCCTTGATTAGGCGCATGCGCGAAAAAATTTGCACATTGCAATGATTGCATATATATATATATATATATATATATATATATATATATATATATAGCTTCTTTGTGCCGGAACGCGCCAGAACGGCGTTCCGGAACCTTTTTTCTGGGGGGTTATTCCACTCTAGCTGCATGAAAATAATTTTAACAGAATAAATGTTTTCAGTCAACGAGAAGAGACGAATAAAACTTCCGAAACGTTTGATGTATTATTAACCTTTAATTAATGAAGAACCATTGAAAGAAACATTGAAATAGATGATGCTATTCATTAAAAGTTCATAAATATCAAATATCAAATATTTCATTCGTGCGATTGTTTCGTTACAGACTTTTTATAGCACCATTTTTTAAAAGATTCTATGTCTGGGGTCATATAGACCCCCTGGTTCCAACAACGTAAGTAAATTGAAGGTTCCTGACGACGGTTATAAACTAAATGGAGCAATTCACACGGGTAAATAGTTTTTATTCTTTCAATATTTTAATATATTTATACCTTTCAACCTTTCAGGTGTTCCGCGCGATAATTCCCCATTTCACGGAAGTCAGGCTTGTTGCCCCCTCTTCTTGAGTTGGTCTGATGAGACGGAGAGTTAGTTTCTTGCGCTCTACGCTTCACATAACCAGGTACTCCCGGCTCATCTAGAATTGTTTTGAGCCAGGCGTATAGTCTTCTTTTGAAGAAAACTACACCAGTCGTGTTTCGTATTTCCTTGAGCAGCTGGTTGAACAGTCTTGGCCCTCTCATAACGAAGCTATTTTCTCCTTCAGGGTTAAGAATGTTCCCTGTCTAACCTTTACTTTGGGGACTCGACACATTCTTCCTTTCCTATTTTTTATTGTTGTCTGAGTGATTATATAGTTCAAATTAAGATTAGGGACTAGTTTCTCCGTTATTTTCCAAGCTACACGTGTTACGACTTCTATAGAGCACTCAACCTTAATAGATCATGTATGGTGTAAAGATCATCTGAACCATACAGCCGGTACACTTCTGATGGGGATCTCTGACCATTTCGGCTGTGTCTTAGCGTTAAATGAGGGTCATAAAATCCCGGAGACAGATCGCGATAAAATAAAAATCAGAAAGAAAAATAAATGAAAATTTAGAAGGTCTGAAACAGAAATTAGACTCAGTAGCTTATAGGTCCGAAGTCCTCGAAGGGGTTGACGACATAAATGAAAAATTTAAGTTCTCAGACATACTATACGATTCGTTCAACGAGTTTTGTCCTGTAAGGCTGTAACTACTATAAACACCACCCATAAAAGGTAAAATAAACCATGGTTACATTAACCTCTCCTAAGAGCTATACGGCATAAACATCTGATCTATAAACACATCAAAAAGGCACAATACCCTAAGAAAATTACACCAATTACAAATACAAACTAAGTACCTTAATCAAAAGCAAATTCAGAGTACCACAGCAATAAACTTGAGGAATACAAAGGTGATTCTAAGATTCTAAGAAACAATGAAAACTTATCAGTGAAACTTTACATTGGAAGAAAGAACAAAGTTGTTTTCCAACAAATATAACAATAAACAACACCACTTATAACGAACCATTAGACATAGCCAATTATCTAAATGAGTACTTTGCTACCGTAGGAAAAAAAACAGCTGATCTCATAGCACCCTCGACACGCAGCTACGAAGAATATCTTGATAATCCCCCAGTTTACATTTTCTTCATTTCTCCTATCGCTCCCACAGATGTCAAAAATGGCTATTTTCACTCTTAAAAACAAATCATGTCAAGTCGATTCTATTCCAAACGTTGTTTTTAAATACTGCTCAGATACTTCATCTCTCCATTTATTAATAAGAGTATTATTGGTTCTTTTGCATTATCCTCCCAACACTAATTTTTTTATATAATGTTGGTTTGGTTTTGGTTATGGTACTTTATTTTCCTTCCATTATAAAAAAAATTAGTGTTGGTATTAGGTTAGGTTAGGTTAGGTTTGGTTAGGTTAGGTTACGGTAAAAACAGCCCGCACAGGCGTTAGCCGTTATAAAAAAAACTTAGTGTTGGGAGGATAATGCAAAAGTACCGTATTATTTAACTCTTCTCTCCATCATAGTATTTTTTCTGACGTACTTAAAAAGGAACGAGTTCGTCCAATATGCAAGTCAGGAGACAAATCACTACCTTGGAATTATCGACCTATATCCATTTTACCTACATTAGGAAAAAGATTTGAAAAACTTGTGTACACGCAGTTCTCCAATATTTTGAGGAAAATATCCTCATATCGAAGTATCAATTTGGTTTTAGGAAGGACCATTAAACGAGCGACGCGATTTCAGCCGTATTAAACGTGTTATATAAAACCTTAATAATAAAGTGTCTTCTGTTCTCTTACTTATGAACCTATCAAAAGCCTTTGATACAATCTCCCACGACATAATTATATATAAATAATTATTTATAAATTATCCCATTATGGCATAAATAACGTTGCTCTAATTTAGTTTAAGTCGTACTTATACAACAGAAGCCACTACATATATCAAACATATAACATCACCACCACTACCACCGAACTAAAAATCACACATGGAGTTCCACAAGGAAGCATTTTCACCACACCTCATATTTTCATTATTCTTTGTACTAAGCGTCTAATAAAAGTACATATCCTAGTCTCTAGCACAACATAGAACACAACACAACATCACTAGTGCGCTGAACCTCTGGTCCACTCCGGAGAGGGCGATCGGTTACCTGCGTTCCGCCGGCTTCTCGATCAGGGTGGGCTGATCGGCTAACCAACAACAACAACAACATATCCTAGTCTGTAAGATCCTTACAGTTTTATACTGGTTTCATTATTCGTTGTATTTAGCTTCTAATATAAGTATATTTCCTAGTCTGTAAGTTCTCTTTAGTCTTTTAAGTCTATTATAAAAATTTCTAAAAATCTTGTAATCGTATCTAATATACAGGGTGTTTCAGGTCGACCCTAGAAATATGGAAATTGGCGGAATTTGTAGTTTGTATTTGGTATTTTTTTTTTTGCGTATGTTATATCGTAATATAACAATATCCTGTTCTTTTGCTTGATAGTAACATAACTTACGAAGCAGAAAGTTGGAAATTAGAAGACTTTGTACCCTAATTTCGAGCATATGTGAAGAATAAAAGTCTTAGGTTTATACTTCCTCTGTTCTGAGGAAGTTCACAAACCTTGACAAGTGTTACTAAATTCATTTATCCTGCGGTGAAGAAGGCATTGGGCAACCACTTCACTAATATGCTCTAGTTAAACTCATGAAAATGTCCACAGAGAGAAATAGGAATAACAGCGTAAACGGAGTCGCCAGTCAAAGGATAGGCAATGTCGCGCTCGGCAGGGGAAGCAGCAGGGCTTCCCAGGTCGTCATCAGGCGAATTCCCTGCGATACCAACAAAAGAGTAAAGAATGGGACGTGGAATGTAAGAACAATGAACAGACCAGAAAAGTTAGGGAGCATCAAACAAGAGATGAATAGGCTGAGCATAGATGTCATAGGGTTGTCGGAAGTCAGATGGCGAGAATGAGGAGATTTTATTAGTGGAGACGTGAGAGTGATTTATTCTGGTGGCGACAGGGCTGAGAGAGGAGTTGCTATTTTACTTAGAGGAAGGATAAGAAACACCGTAGAGGAGTTAGGCTATGTGTCAGATAGAATCATGTGGATAAGAATGAAAGGCGAAAAAGTAGATACATTTGTCATGCAAGTGTATATGCCAACAAGCGCCCATCCGGAAGAAGAGGTAGAAGGAATGTATGATAGAATAGAGGAAATAATTGAAGCCCATGGAAGAAATACTAACGTAATAATCATGGGGGACTGGAAAAGTGTGATTGGAGAGAGGAAAAACCAGAAGACACTGAAAGATTCCAAACTGACTTTATTTTGTAAGACAGAGATATAGGAATGCAGTGAAGAACTCGAAAGCTTATCCTGGAGTAGATGCTGACTCCGATCATAACTTGGTGGTAATGGAAAATATGGTGAGGTTGAAGACTGAAAAAGAATAAAGTAGGGAAGAAATGGGATACTGAAAAACTGAAGTGAGAACAAAGGATAGTTTTTGCTAAAAAGATGAATGAAGAGATAAGGAGGCAAAGAAATGACGGCCACATTCATATGACAAGTGAAGAAAGATGGTGTAGACTGAGGGATACAATAAAGGAGAGTGCACAGGAAAATATCGGTTATGTGAAAAGAGAAGCAAGGAAACCCCGGGTCACTACAGAGATGCTTGACAAAATGGAAGGAAGAAGAAAATGGAAGAGTATAAATACAGAAGAAGGGAGACAACGATACAGACAGTTGAATAACGAACTGAGATGAGAAAATGATAAAGCAAGAGAGATGTGGCTTGAAGAGTATTGCAGGGAAATGGAGGAATTAGAAAGGAAAGGAAGAACTGATTTAATGTACCAAAAAGTTAAGGACATAAATAGATGGAAAAGAAGTAGCTTGGGAGTGCGAGAAATAGAGGGGAGAAATGGAGAAAAACTGAAAAGACCAGAAGATATAAGGAAGAGATGGATTGAGTATATTGAACAACTGTACAACTGTATGATAAAGAGAACAAACCTAATAACATCGAAATGGAGGAAGCAGATGAGGTGGAAGTAGATCGTATGGGACCGGACATATTGGAAAGAGAAGTAGAGATGGCTGTAAAAGACCTAAGAAATGGCAAGGCCCCAGGACCAGATGATGTACCAGCAGAACTTCTGAAGAGTCTTGAAGGTGATGCTAGAGAGTCTCTATGATTACTATCCCCAAGAAACCGAGAGCCACCAAGTGTTCAGAATTTCGAACCATAAGCTTTGTCAGCCACGCATAAAAAAATAATGCTAAGGATACTAACCAGAAGACTAATGAAAAGAGCCGAGCAGTACGTTGGAGAGGATCAATTTGGATTTAGGTCAAAATGCGTGGAACAAGAGAAGCTATTGGTATTATGAGAATGATGGGAGAGGGAGTGCTGGAACATGATCAGGAAATGTTTGTTTGTTTTATTGACTTTGAAAAAGCTTTTGACAGAGTCCAATGGAGGAAACTAATGGAAATATTGAAGAATATTAATGTTGACTGGAGGGACCGTAGGCTGATAAAAAAACCTATATCTTGGCCAGACTGTGAATGTTAGAGTAGCAGGAGGAGAATCGGAGCCTGGATTGGTTGGAGAGAGGTCAGGCAAGGATGCTCCCTGTCCCCCTATGTTATTTAACATCTATGCGGAAGCAATGATAATACAAACACTCTCAGATATGGAAGAGGGAATCAGAGTGGGAGGTAAATTGGTCAAATATGTAAGGCTTGCAGATGACAAGGCATTTGTTTGTAGTACTGAGGAAGGACTGCAAAGAATGGTCAATAACTTGACAACAACGGCGAAAGAATTCGGAATGAAATTAATGAGACCAAGACAAAGGTAATGAAATTGCAAGAAGGAAAGGAGCACAAATGAACCTAACGATAGGAAATCGGACCTTAGAAGAAGCTGAGTAGTTTAAATATCCTTACAACCTTACAAAGGTTCCGCGTGATGATTCCTCATTTCGCGAAGGTCAAGCTTGTCGCCCTCCTCTCTAAAAAACTAAGGAAGTTTATTAACCAACATTGGAGATTGCAATAAGGAAGTAAGATCTAGAATTGGTATGGGTAAGGTAGCTTTTGGGAGACAGAGAAGACTACTTACAGGTAAACTCAACTTGAAGCTGAAGAAAAGGTTAGTAAAAAGCTTGATATAGAGTGTGGTACTGCATGGAGCAGAAACATGGACAATGAGAAAACAACTGAAAAGAAACTCCTGGAATGTTTTGAAATGTAGATTTGGAGAAGAATGCTAAAGATAAGCTGGAGGAAACACCAAAGTAATGAGGAAGTACTGCAACAGGTGAGGGAGGAAAGAAGACTCATTAAGGTGATAAGAGAAAGACAGAAGAAATGGATCGGACATGTGTTGAGAAGAGAAGGATTGTTGAAGGAGGTGATAGAGGGTAGATATGAAGGTAGAAGGCCGAGGGGAAGGAAAAGGAAAGCAATGCTGGATGATTTGAAGGCATACAGGAGCTATCATGAGATGAAAAAGATAACTCAGGTTAGAACACTTTGGCGGGACACATGAGTTGGACCTGCCTGATAGACAGAACACGACAGATGGATGGATGGATTTGGTATTTGGTATTTGAAGTTTGTCATAGTAATTCTATAACTAATATGAGGAAACACGTATAATATAATAATAATAATTATAATTATATCTAATTGGTAGATTTGGGCCTGTAAAGTCTCGTGAACGTTTGCTAAATGCAGTTCGCAACTGTATACAGCATCTGTATTTCATAATGAAATTATACTCATTTATGAAAACTGTATATATTTGTAAATAATAAATAAAATAAAACATAAATACTGATGTACCTCTCTCTTTCTCTCTTCTTGCCATGCAAATATAAATTTAATTCAAGTAACGTTTCCCAGTAATTTAGTTCTTTGCATCCATTGATCTTGGCTGTGAAGCTTCTCTGAATCCCTTCTAGTGACTCATGATTTCTGTTTTATATGAGGATGTTAAATTTGAATGATACTCCATCTTGGGTTTGATTAGTGTTTTCAACAGAGAAATCATTATATTTCTGTTCCTTCTTTTAAAGATTCTCAGTATTTGTCCAGTTATTCTTTCTTGCTTTGTTTACTGCTATATTATTTTGTGTTTCAAATTTCACGTCATCAGTCATTATAACCCCTAAATATTTTGCCTTAGAGTTTATCTGAATTCCCTGTCGATTGGGGATATAGTATTCCATGCATTTTAGGTCCTCCCTTCTTCCGTACCTTAATAGTTGAAATGTCTGTGTTAATTTTCATATTGTTGCCTTCAGACCAGTCGTAGCTTCTGTTCATGTCTGTTTGTAGAAATTCTCTATCATTTGGGTTTCTATTTTTCTGCTAATTTTAGCGTCATCACCAAAGGATGTTACTGTGCTGTCAGTGGTAACTTCATCACCTATATCAGTTAGCATTATTATGAATATCAATGGAGCTAATACTGTTCCTTGTGGTTCTGAGATATGGACCTCTGACTCTGATGAAGATATTCCTTGGACTGTAACGACTTGTTGACGGTCACTAAGGAAATTATATAGTGATTTTCCCACTTTTCCTGCTGTTCCCATATATTTCAATTTATGCGCTATGATTTCATGGTCACACTCGTCGAACGCCTTGGCAAAGTCTGCGTATATCACATCATAGTTTCGTTGTTTTCGAGTGCATCAATAATGTTATAGTGTTCATTAGTTGTGATAGACATAATCTTCCTGACCGGAAACCATCCAAATTGGTTATCATTTGACTTTTTCTGAGTTTCCAAAAAAGTCATAAATTTTTCTCTAACTATTCTTTCAAATTTAGCTATATCTGTCTATCAAACAATCACAGATATTACGTATTTCGTTATAGTGTATATCTTTTATTACTTTGTAGAACTAATTCATCTTTCTACTAACAACTGCTTTCATTCATTTGAAATTTAAATTAAACATAAACTGAGCTTAGTTTGGAATTAGTAATGTTCAAATTTACCCCATGAAGACTGACTGAATTCTCTGAAATTCTAATTTTTATATTAGAATTCTTTATTTATGTACATTTTATATATGGAAACAAATCTATACATTTCTTGAGCTCTTTCACGCAACGTACAGTCTTCTCGTCAAGCCATTCGGAATTAGCAATGCATTTTCTCTACGTTACAGTTTATGAAATAAAGTTTTCTTGATGAAAAATTGTATATTTGCATTTAAAAACTTTATAGTCAGAAAAAAAATGGGTACTTTCCTGTTATCCCGGACCCCAGACAAATTGACAATTGGTTAGGTTTAGTCGTGATATTTTTGTTAAAACTAACGAAAATATCACAACTTAACTTAACCAATCATCAATATATATATATATAAAATTTGGTTCTACATAATTTAGGACTGTCACATTATTAGTTAGAATTTAGGACCGTAAAAGCGAGGATATCCTGGGGTCCGGGATAACAGGAAAGTACCAAAAAATGTACTCCTCTGAAAACTAAAATGACAAATATTAATTTTCTGTGGACCGATTCCTCGTGGGGTCACGTTATGAATGTGTTTGTATTTTGTATAACATATTAGCATTTTGTAGTAGTTAACCAACGTGGCTTAACCCTTTAAGGCCAGAATTTTTTGTAGGATTAAATTATGAATGAGTGTATTTGAAACGCTACCAATTTGTACCAATCGTCCTTAAAGGGGTTAAATCTGAGTCTGTAAGTGATTAACACAATTCAATATATTGACTCTAACTTCCTTTATGCAATTAGTAAATGAACGATAAACAAACCGCAATAAGCATACAAATGACTCCTTATGCTAAACAACTATTTATATTAAGTTTCCTGCGATGAAGCGATCCTTATTTTGTTTGAACAGACAAATGTTGAAGTCGGAAATTGGAAGTTTCACGAATTTTAAATTAAAATTCTCGTCTTAAAATTGTTTTAGAATAAATTAATACAGATTTTGTGGATTTTATATTTTATGGATTTTCATTTATTATAAAACAATATTTATTAAAATTTATACTATTAAAGACTGGAAAAATAGCTTAGAATAAAGCTCATTTAGAGTGTGTGTGTGTGTGTGTGTGTGTTGTGTGTGTATATATATATATATATAATATATATATATATATATATATATATATATATGCTAAAACTAAAATGAAAGTACGTTCAACAATAACATGGCATGACATATTATACTGTACCTTTGTGTATACAGTATGTGTCTCGATTTTACTGTAAGAAAAATGTTAGCTCTATGTTCAGGCACTAAGAATTAAAAAAAAAAAATTCTTTAGAAAGGAGAATAAAGTTTTAATTTGAAAATGAGCATATAATAATTAATTTCAAGGCATCAAATTAAGGTAAATTGCACCTTAAAATGAATAAAGACAGTTTTTCTTAAGTATTTTGATAGTGAATGTGATCATTAAAAGTTTGTATAAAAAGTTTGTCAAAGTTTTCAATGTGAAATTTAAGTCTTTTGATGTTGGGTAAAATTTTTACTCCAAAATTAATATAATTCCTGGATTTTTTTTTCATTAATTTTTTTTTCTTTTTTTATAATTGCAATTATATCTATGCGGAAGAAATAATAATTATTAAATTTTTTAAAATTACTTTCTGTTCGTTATAGAATTTAGAAAATCAAAGTTAGTCAATCTATTTAAAAAAAATATTTTAACATATTCAAACAAATATGAATATTGAACAGTATTTATTTTATGGGATTTTTTCTCCTGTCAATAAACTTTATCAATGTTATTATCATCAAATAACTAAATATTTTGTATGTAAAGCAGTTTACCTAACAAGTAAATAACAAGTTTGTCTAAACAAATAAATAAATAAACTATACTTTATTCATATATATATATATATACTTATATATATATAATATATATATATATAATCTATATATACTATATATAATATATATATATGTATGTATATGTATATATACAGGGCGTCCCAAAAAAATGTATACAACTTTAACAGCTGATAGCTCATTGATGTTTCTTTCTTTCCAAGTTAAACCCATTAGAATTAATAATGGCAGTCAGACTAAGCTTTGAACAAAGGAAATTCATTCTAAAATGCTACTGGAAGTGTGAAAACGCAGTTGAAGTGCAAAGACAGTTTAGGAGGGAGTTTCAAACAGATCCACCAACGCGACTTACCATCACTCGAATTAGAGATAAGTTTGAAGCCGATGGAACTGTTCAGAATGTCCACAAGAAGCGTTCCGGAAGACCACGGACATCGACAAGCCCCACAAAGCAAGAAAGAGTACTGGAAACGTATCACCAAAGTCCAAGAAATCTGTGCGGCAAGCGAGTCGTGAGGTAGGAATTTCAGAATCGTCTGTCCAACGCATTTTGAAGCGCTGTCAATGGAAAAGTTACATTCCAAGATTAGTCCATGCTATTAATGAAGATGATCCGGACCGAAGAGTGGAGTATTGCGAGTGGTACTTGGCACGATGTGGATGTGGATTGGACGAAGGGGTTTCGTAGAATACCCTCCGCGTTCACCAGACCTCACACCACTAGACTTTTTTTTATGGGGATACTTAAAAGACAAAGTCTACGCTATAAAACTTGCAACAGTCGCTGAATTGAGAGCAGCCATTGAACGAGAATGCACACAAATACCAAACGAAATGTTTCGTGATGTTTGCGATTCCATTGCTTCGCGTTATCAGCAGTGCCTGGACCAGAACGGACGTCAGTTTGAAAACAAGCGTTGACAAAACAATTAAATAATGTCTGTAGATTCTATTACATTTTGAAAATGAAATGTATTTTAATAAACACTGCCTTTATAATTATTTAAAGTGTGTATACATTTTTTTGGGACGCCCTGTATATATATATATATATTATATATATATATATATATATATATATAATATTATATAATATATATATATATATATGATACACACAGACAGTGCATGGAACAAGGAACTCTTCTGGGATAATTAAATCCACTATAGTTCGAATAAGTAATGGTAAATGACAAATACCATAGTTTTCCTTTTTTCATGATGCTAGCCCGACGTGGGCAACGGGTCACTCGCAAAAGGTCCCATAAATATAGCTTCCCTCACCAGCTATCTGCAAAGCAGACAGGATCCAGCTTTGGGACATGGATCTAGGGTTTAAAGCAGCCTAGCCCTGCTACATTTAGAACCTCAATATAAGCAAAAGACTCGCTGCCTTCACGTCAGATTGAATACATAAAAGAAAAAGGGGTAACTATTATATTTTTAGCCAAAACCCAAAACTTAAACCTCAACTGGTAGAATTGAGCGTCCACTTTTCAAGGCACATAACATGCTTATATTGAGGTTCTAAATGTAGCAGGGCTAGGCTGCTTTAAACCCTAGATCCATGTCCCAAAGCTGGATCCTGTCTGCTTTGCAGATAGCTGGTGAGGGAAGCTATATTTATGGGACCTCTTTGCGAGTGACCCGTTGCCCACGTCGGGCTAGCATCATGAAAAAGAAAAACTATGGTATTTGTCATTTACCATTACTTATTCGGACTATAGTGGATTTAATTTTCCCAGAAGAGTTCCTTGTTCCATGCACTGTCTGTGTGTATCATATATATATATATATATATATATATATATACAGGGTGTGGCATTTATACGTGACACAGTTTTATTGTGTATATTTTAAAGAAATATCTGCATAATTAATTATTTATTTTTGTGCTTTACAGGTGAAGCCCTCGAGATTTGAATGATGGAACATTACGATGTGCCAACGCGGATTAAAATTGTAGAACTCTATATTAAATTAGGCTCTGTTGTTGCAACTCGCGAGCATTCAGGAGGGAACTTCCACGCAGAAATGGCCCGTGTCGTAACATCATTCTCTGTTTCATTAGAAAATAACGCCTGAATCCTCTCTCACACTCTGCCGTCGACAAAGCAATGGTCCCAAAAGCATTGATGAGAGGCTTCAGGTCTGCCGGGACCACTTTTCCACCGATGTCTTTGTACTCTCTGAACCCCAGAACGATCGTCTGCTTTTATGGAAGATGGAATCTCCGACACAGCAATAGCACTTCATCCTCACTATACAGAATGTTGAAATCATCTGGCCAGTATTGCGGATACAGCATCCTGCAGGCATCAAGGAACATCTCATACTCAGGATCAGTACCCATGGATTTAGTGAATGCATCATATACATGCGATGATGATGTAGTCATGAGTCGAATCCTCAGTGAGTTTGCCAAGGTGCTGTAAAAACGCTGGTGACTGATCTTTACGTCAGCCTTTCTTCCTGAGTGGAGTGCAACACCTTGGAATTCCAACTTATCTGCTGCCTCTGAGACTAGCCTTGTGAACTTACGTTGTCGTCCACCAGTATGAGCTTCAAACACTTTGATCTTTCTCGAAATCAAAGTATGAGCTTCCGGGAGGGTGATGGAGTTGCTCTGCGTCCCTCATTAATTCAATATTTTTTACGAAAGCTGTAGCTGTCAGCCTTTTACAAAGATCTCTATAATTGCTCTGGTCCTTGCTCTTGGTGTTTTTAGCTGCAGCACTGAAGTGTGTATGCGGAGCAGGAAAAAAGCCACCAAACTGCCTTCACAGTATGTTAACTGGATGCAACCCACCGAATTCCAAGCACTCTACCAATCTTCATGAATATGATTGCCAGCTCCTCTGCATAGTCATGAGCACTCTTTGATTCTTAGGGGCACGGGCGGAGCTAGCTAGGGGCAGGCGGGGCAGTGCCCCGGGGCCTTTGGGGGGGGCCCGGGTCGTTTCAACAAGTGATGAGAAGTTATTTGAGAGAGCAACAAAGCTAGTAAATAAATATAAAAATGATATTTCCTCTGGTTTCCAAGTCAATTACTCTCGTTTCGAATGTGCTTAAAAACAGACATTGGAAAAATGACGACAATCCATGAGCTATATTCAATTTAATTAAAGACAACAGTACTTTGTGCTCAAGTTTTCCCGAAGTTGTGACTGACTGCCATAACATTGTTCCTCACAATTCCTGTGACAGTTTCAAGTGCAGAGAGATCGTTTTCAAAACTTAAACTAATAAAGAACTATCTTCGAAATTCTATGAATGAAAAAAGATTAAGTGGACTCTCAATTATATCAATTGAAAACAAGAAAGCTACAAATATTAACTTGGAGGATTTAATTAATGAATTTGCTGAAAGAAAGGCAAGAAAAGTTAAGTTCTGATGTTGTCGTAAGCTTTTATTTCACGGTATCTTTTTTAAAGCTCAATATTTTGTATAATGTTTTGCCTTCTATGCTTCCATGCGTACAAGTAGTATCATAATTCTTAAATATATGCTAAATAAATAATACAAAGAAAAGCAATATAATGTATAATAAAAATTTTGTTAGGGGGCCCGTAAATAAGTTTTGCCCCGGGGCCCGTGACACTCTTGCTCCGTTCCTACTTAGGGGGATGCATGGTAGAGCATACAGCTTAGCTATTAAGGCTTGGATATTGTTCACACCAGCTATCTCCTTAATGGTATCTCCGACAGCGAGCTCCAGTCTGTGATTACGGCATTGCCACACCACAAGATCAGGGTACAATTCTGATTTTCTGAGTTGTGTTGCAACCCCAGAGACAAGCCCAATCATTGTAGATGCTCCATCAGAAATAAAAGAGACCCAGTTCCTCTTCAGGAACTCTCCAGGAAAATGTTTCTGCAAACACTTCAAAAGCTCTTGCGTGATAGCACTTGCACCTGTATCCTTGAACTCCAGCAAATCAAAAAATATTGTGATTGGATTTTCATCAAAAGCACAACGTAAACACACAATTAAAACTGTCTGGTGGCTAACTAATGTAGATTCATCATTGATGATTCCAAATTTAAAGTTTCTCTCAATCATATGTTTTACTATCTTTTTTTGCAGTTCCTTTCCAATGAATTCACAAATGTCAGCGCAGGTTTTTCTTGTTTGAGGTACTCTTTCCACATCAATTCCATTTGCTAATTGAAGATCTACAAGGTTTGGTATATTTATGAATGGGTGCTGGGTCTTCTCAATCATGTATGCAGTTCTAAAAATTTTGGAGGTGTTCTCTTCATGTTCAGCTTCCTGCCTTTGTACTTGGGACTCCAAAATACCCTCCCTTGCTTTTTTAAGAATTGTTTCGGCATCCTGATGTCCTCTGTTCTCCCTGTGTAGCCATATTTTTTGGGGGAATCATTGTTTTTCTCAGTGAAACAAGTTACTTTACGCAGACAGAGGGGTAGCTTCAGTTAGTGATTGGGTCAGATTTAGTGTACTCGGGTTCCTTTGACAAAAACAACACGTCTCAGCAGTGCGCAAATACTTAATCTGGTGAATGAAACATTTTAAATAATTAATGAGAACTCAGACCACTCTGGGAACGGTGTTCCCATGCGTTCCCACTCAACTCCACCACTCTATATATATATATATATATATATATATATATATATATATATTAATATATATATATATTAGTGATGTAGGTCACATCCGCATCCGCATCCGCGGAACATCCGCACATTTTCTCGCATCCGCATCTGCACTTTGGACTGCGGATGTCGTGCGGATGTGGACCGTTGAGATAAAATGTCATTAATAAGAGGAAATTATCAAATTCTACTATATTAATAGAACTAGTTCATTGTGCGCAAAAGTGATGCAAGCGACAAGACGAGAGGCTGTTCTTGTATGAAGTTACTCTCTTGCAACCTACTTAGATCCACGTTACAAAGCTAAGTTATTTTCACCTAGTACATTAGAACGAGTTAAATCATCACTTGGCAAAGCAGTTGAAGAGCTTCAATCTCTTGAATCTGTCGCTTCGCCACCCACCAAAAGAATAAAAGTTTCAGTGACAGAACCAACACCTTCAACAGCAAATCTATCACAGAATCTGTCTCTCAGTTTCTTGAGTCAAGCAGCAATGACGAGACCTACGCGATGTCAAAAGATGTAGTAAAAATGATCGAGAGCTATCACCAAGAAAAACGCCTGGCTGCATGTGACAATCCTATTAGTTGGTGGAAAAATACGCAGAATATCTATCCATACTTGAGTAAACTTGCAAGGAAACATTTAGCCTGTCCTCCAACAAACGTACCAAGCGAGAGATTATTTAGCAGTGCTGGATTAATATATGATGAAAAGAGAAACAGACTGGCAGCAGAAAAGGCAGAAAAATTAATGTTCCTTAAGCATAACCTTCCTATAATTAAGTTTGAACCAGTGATGTAGGTCTCGAGACCGGTCTCGGTCTCGAGACCGATCTCGAGACCCAATTTGCAGATCTCGATCTCGATCTCGGTCTCCACTATTTAGGTCTTGGTCTCGATCTCGGTCTCGACAGACGCGGTCTCGGTTTTTCTCCCCGAGACCTTTCGAGACCTCTCGAGACCGTAATGAAAAATACATGTTATTGGCATACTCATGATGGTGGCTTGGTTGAACAGACACAATTCAGAATATTTATGAAAGTTTGTAAAAGTAAGGGACTCTAGGTATTCACTAATCAGTCACCCTGTTTTGAGTTGCCACGTTTGTCTTGCGGGGGAGTGTGGGTCTGTTTTTTTTTAGGTTAGCGCTACAAATTTTTTTTGCCCCCCCCCGTCAGATTAATTTTATTGAAAATGGAAACACTAAATAGAGAATTATACATATTATAATATATATATATATATATATATAAGTATATATTATAAGGCCACTTAGTGTTGCCAAACGGCGTGTCAACCTCTGTGGCGTGATAAAAACGATTATCCTCCCATCCAATATATATTTGAAAAAATAAAATGCTTCACACAAAATAATGCAAGAAATACAGCATAAAGAAACAGTACCGATAAATTCAATAAAGCATAGAATAACTCGACAACCCTTCACATCACTTATATTTAAAACGTACCGATTCGTAGAACAAATCTCAATTGCCAATTGTAAATGTTAAAAAATGACGTCATCAATGATGTCACGGCGGAACTTTTATCACGCCACACCTCCCCTTAATCTGAATTTATTTTGTAAATTTTGTTTCCTAATCAGTTTTTGGCACGTGCTGTTAGTGACAGTGTGTAGTTTAGTTTTGTATTCCATTTTATGAATCTCATATTTTAGACAACTGCTCTCCAATAAAGTTTTGGCACCAGAAAAGGGATAAATTCCCATCACTGGCCAATATTGCCATGACTGTTTTAACAGTGCCTGCCTCTAGTGCTCCAATTGAGCGTGTATTTAGCCATGGGGGCATAATAATGAGGCCCCACAGAAGTCAAACTTCAGCAGATCTTCCGAGCATGCTGATGTTCCTTAAGTGTAATGAGTACTTATCATGCTTTAAATAAATGCACAAGTCAAACTGGGTAGTGGGTACGTTCATTAAACTTTCTGTAACAGATATAAAAGAAGTAAATAAATAAAAAGTACGTGTGTGTGTATATATATATATATTCATTTGTTAATTTATAGGCTACACTTTTTGCATTCAACACACTACATCTGAGAAAGTAGTTATTAGTTTATTAATATACTTAACATAGTCTAATTTCCATAGTAGTGTAAAACAAATTGAAAGGGCATGAGCTTGGTCTCGATCTCGATCTCGGTCTCGAATTTTAAGGGTCTCGATCTCGGAAGGTAGATCTCGATCTCGAACCTTTGATCTCGGTCTCGATCTTGGTCTCACAGGATCAGGTCTCGGTCTCGGTCTCAGTCTCGGACTTGGTGGTCTCGACTACATCACTGGACTTTGAACATTAAACGATGAACATCTTAGTTTACTTTATTTTAATTACTCATTTATAAATATGCCTAATAAAACTTTAAACTTAATATAAATAGTTATCAAGCTAATTAAAGATCTCTTTCTATAAGGGTGGAGGTTGGGGAAAGAGGTCGGTGGGGTGCATTTGAGTTGGGTTCACGTCCCGCATCCTGGTAACACAATTATGGTTTCTAATTGTGGCTGAAACTCAACAAAATATAACGAATTTATTTGCAGACGAATTCACTAATTGATTTCTATATTAGTTAGATGCTTGATATTATTTTATATGTTCAGAGAAAAGTACAGCAATTATTGTACAATTAATCAATTATACTACATTATAGCTACAGCTCTCTCTATATAATAACTTATTATATACGTTAAACACGACAAATCTCGAATATATCCTAAAAAATAACGAAAATGTAGACATCCGCATCCGCATCCGCGGATATGAAAAAAATGACATCCGCTACATCACTAATATATATATACCTATTTCGCTCTTGTCCCTGAAGATGTGAATATATCACGAAAGCGCTCGGATTTCGTTTCTTTTTCGTTTTTTCCCTGTGGTTGTTTGCTTATTAATAAGATCACGTTTTATTCTGTGATTTTACTGCATATATATATATAATTTTTATTTATTTACTAATTATTGAGTAATTTTTGTGTAAACAAATTTCAAAACATCCTTTAGTACTGACGCGATTTTAAAATTATCCTTTTAGGTGATCACATTAAAATTAAAATTATTTTCCTTTATTTTTTATTTTAAATACTTTCTTACATTTTATAACTTTTAACTTTTTAAATAAATTAAGGAAAAAAAATTCTGAGGGGAAACCAGTCCCTGACGGTTAATTGTTATTCCATCAAAGGTCGCTCATTGGCTGATTTGACTTTTGTGGGCGGGGCGAACGTATAATAAAACGTCGGATGTGCAATTTGAATTTATTTATTGTAAGACTAGCCACAGATAAAGACGGATCACACCTCAGACAAAATTCTCTGCCCATTAAAAAGAACTTCACTTTTCGCTACATGGAATTTACGAAGGTAAGGAGGATACACTTAGTGTGATACATCACTCTTAATTTCGTACGATTTTGTATAAGTTGTTGTGGTACGTACAAATGGAAAGGTTCAAAGCTAGCGTAATCTGTTTAGGTAAATATTAATTTTTTTCCACGGGTGATCTGTGTACTTAGATCACTATACGTGTTGAGTGAGGCATATAACCACTCGGTCACACCGCGTTACAATCAGATCTGCGTAAGATTACTTAAAAACAAAAAAAAAAGGAAGACGAATTTTAATGTATTTTGACTTTGGCTTAATTTTAACCGCCCATTTAATATTCTTCGTTTTGTCAACAATAACAAAACTGAAGACACCTGGATTTTGCGCGTATTTTCGAATTGAATTTTGGAAAACAAATAAATTTTTAGGATACTCTTCATATAAGAAATAGAAGCCACTATTTAAAGGTTAAATATAATTAACTTAAGCTTATCATATAACTTCTGTTGATTCTATTGGGTGGATGTGAAATCAATATAGTTAATATGAAGTTGATTGGATACGTCTTCAAACAGAAACGTTATTTGGAATAGGGAAGAAAAGGGTTTTGGCTGAAATAATTACATAGATGAATGTGGCAATAATTTCTTGAAATTAATGATAAATATTTATATAACTGGTCATACAGGTGATTTATTTACCTCTCTCTCTCTCTCTCTCTCTCTCTCTCTCCCCCTCTTTTATGGGTGTAATATATTAACTATTTACGGCACACACGCCTAAATTTTTATTATTTTATTATTTATTATTTAGTTTTTATTTTATTAATTTATTTTTATTTTTATGTTTTCTCGCGATAAGCTTGTTACAATTTAAGTCAAAATACTGACGAGGCTTCTGTTCGTGGTTCATCACCACTGAAAGCAACAATTTTCTGCGTTAATCTAGTTAAAAGAGCATTCATATCCCTATTAATTTTGTTGCAATTTTCATTAGTCCGCATTGCGGACATTTCCAGTTATTATCAGTCCTGGTGCATGATTCTTCAGGAGCAAGATGCCCCGCGAGTTTGCGTTTCCTCCCTAAGGGAGGGCAAATTTACCCGTATCAATCACAGTCATACTCGTGCTGCTTTAGGTTTGCTCTACACAAACTGGACCAAAAACCACGAGTATCCGCAATCTCAAACCGTCCGTATACGACCTGTATTTAGTTTAGAATAATATTTTTATATATCTGTGGACTGAACACGAAAATACACTGCATTTGTAAACACAAACCGAATAAAATTTAAAGACCACGACTCGAGATGGAATAAACTCCCCTCCCCCCGTAAAAGCAAACCCAGATTAAAATTTTGGAAACCTTTTTAAATTCTTACCTTTCTTTCTTTGTTCTATCGTTACGATTTCAATATTTTTACATTTTACCGCTTCATTTGCTCCATTTTACCTCTTCATAATCCATTTTATCTCTTCATAATCAATTTTACCGCTTCATAATCCATTTTACCTCTTCATTTTCTCCATTTTACCTCTTCATAATCCATTTTATTTCTTCATAATCAATTTTACCGCTTCATAATCCATTTTACCTCTTCATAATCCATTTTATCTCTTCATAATCAATTTTACCGCTTCATAATCCATTTTACCTCTTCATTTTCTCCATTTTACCTCCTCATAATCCACTTTACCGCTTCATAATCCATTTTTACCTCTTCATTTTCTCTATTTTACCGCTTTATAATCCATTTTATCTCTTCATAATCCATTTTACCTCTTCATAATCCATTTTACCTCTTCATTTCCTCCATTTTACCTCTTCATTTTCTCCATTTTACCTCTTCATTTCCTCCATTTTACCTCTTCATTTTCTCCATTTTACCTCTTCATTTTCTCCATTTTACCTCATCATTTTCTCCATTTTACCTCATCATTTTCTCCATTTTACCTGTTCATAATCCATTTTAGTTCTTCATAATCCACTTTAGTTTTCCGGTCGTTATTGGTATTACTGCAAGCATCATCGAGTTTTTCACCATTATTATTATTATTATTATTAATTGTTGAGAAAATAACGTTGCTATTCTCACTCGAGTTCGATTTTAACTGTTCCATTTAACTTTTCCTTTTTCTGATGTAAGTTTAAGATTTGTCTTTTTTACCTATATATAATATATATATACCAGGGTTCGATTCCCGGTGACGGCAGGCAGGAGGCGCACAGCAAACCCAGCTGTTCATCTTTTCGTACAATAAAAATTGTTTGGTAGATAAATAGGTACCCTGGGTAGCCTAGTGGTTAAGACGCTGGGCTGCTGCTGAGCGGGAGGTCGTGAGATCGAGTCCGGGCGAGGACTTTGTAATTTCTGACCACCCATGTCGGGTCGTGTTTCGGATTCCACGTTAACCTGTAGTTCTAAGATAGAGCAACAAGCTTGACCTTCATCAGAATGAACAATTCGGGCGGAAGCAAAGCCAAGGTTTTATATATATATATATATATATATAATATCGCACTCTGTTGGGTGGAAAGATTGTTAAAGAAATTGAATAACGAGAATATATGGAGTGTGTGTGTGGAGCAAAACTTGTTTTGAAAGATTATATATATATATTATATATATATATATATATATATATATATTATTATTTTATTATGTTCGTTATACAACGTTTGTGAAGGTTATCCAAGGACAAATTGTGTATTTACACGTTCAATGTCACATTAGTTCAGTGTTTTCCAGCCGGATTTTCCCCACGACCCCCGTGTAAAGGTCTTAGGTCGGCGCGACCCCTTATCATCCTACAGGGCTACGTCGTAGCCAATGTCGTAAACACCGTTTCCGTTCATCAGCGAAGTTAAACGACATTGGGTCTGGGTAGTAATTGGATGGAAGACCGTCCTCCGCGTCCAGATTATGTAGCGACCCGTGGTTCGGATCCCACGTAAAGCTGTAGGCCCCTTCCGTCATATGACCTTAGATATTGCGGAGGAGGTTAAACACACCCAATAATAATAATTATCATCCTACGGGAGTAAACAAATTTATGAAGCGGTTTGGTTTTTTTTGTGTGTGTGTGTGTGTGTGTTTTTTGCGCACAAATCACTACTACAGGGGTAAACAAATTACGACCCTGGGGTCGCGACCCATCGTTTGAGAAACACTGCTCTAGTTGTTTCTTTCTCTCAAAATTAAGAAAGGAGGGTTCCCTATAGGATGGCCAGACGTCCGGCTTTAGGCGGACAGTCCGCCTTTTGAGCACTCTGTCCTTAAGGTGGCCATTTCCAAATTTCCAAAAAGGAGGACACTGCGTATGTGGCCGTACATTAACATATATATATATATATGTTAACGTACAGCCACATACGCAGTGTCCTCCTTTTTAAATGGCCACCCTAGTTCCCTTGTTAATTTCCAGCTAGTCTTGTACCGAACCCCTTACTTGAAGAGACAAAATAAATTGACTCGTTTATTTTTCTTGAAACATGAAATGAGTAATTGCTCATTTTACTTCTAAATCATTGACTAGTTTCATTTTGTGGTTAATAAGCAGAAAGACAAATTTTGAACAGCGAAACGAATCCTATGGCTAATCGCTCATTTCCTAGTGACGGGAGAGTAATAACTAGTTTCATATTCAAGGTTAACTAGTAAATAGGCTATGAACAGAGTTTAAGCCTTTGACGACCGGTATATGTTTCTTTGAACTTAAAAGTGTAAATTTTATTGTTATTCAAAATTAGATATGTTGGTAACTATAACCACTTAAATGACCCATTTTGGGTTCCGGATCTTTTCCGTTTGACTGCCGCCATTGAAACATAAAGAGGTGAGTGCCCCCAGCCTTCTTTACTTAGCCTTATAAGGCTAACTAACGAAAATATCACGACCTAACCTAACCAATCGTTAGGTCAACTGTACGACCTTGACGATTGGTTAGGTTAGGTCGTGATATTTTGTTAGTTAGCCTTATAAAGCTAACTAAAGAAGGCTGGAGTTTAATTATGTTTCAATGGCGGCAGTCAAACGGAAAAGATCCTGGTTCCTTTTCCTACATCTAAATATAAATATATAGACATATTTCTTGAAATGTTGCACCATTGTACAATTTATATTATTATTATTATTTCCGTTGGTACAAATACGTCCCTTGGTCCTCAAAGGGTTAATATGAGTCGGAAATATAAAAAGACATACGTCATTTGCCCGAAGTACTGTAAGCATCGTAATGGTTATATTGCGTAAATTTGTAAATTTGGTACGTCATATTTACACAATAATAATTATTAATAAATAATTTATCCTCTTTAACCAGAATCAGGAAATTATTTTAATATAAGTTGTAAACTCAGGGTTCGAAGTTGTAAACTCGAGGTTCTCAAGTGTACTTATTTCTAAGATCTGCTCTTATTTTTTGCCTCAAATCTTATTTATTTTTATTTGTTCTTATTTTTTAATTTTTCAATTTTTCATTTAATTTGTCTACCAGAATAAAATGTTAATGATATACTAGTAAATTTTAGTTACTAGTCAAATGCACTAGACATATTGTTAAATAGTTGAATGAATGACTTTCTTCATAGGTTTGTGATCGTATTCACTTGACTAGTTTCAAATTTAACTAATACATTCACTAGTTCAGTTCGAAAAGGATTACAGTATGAATAATTTGGACGTTTTCCAGTTTATGTACCGTTTTCTACAGTACATTACATACAGCATAGTAAACATTTTTAGATTGAAATTATTTATTTATAATGTGGGTTAGGTTAGGTTACGTTAGGTTAGGTTAGGTTAGGTTAGGTTATCAAGAACTCATTTTTGATCACTCATTTTTGATCTGAAAAGAAGCAAAAATAAATTATATGAAAAACGGTACACAAACTGGAAAAGGTCCAATAATTTTGCTATAAGTAAAGGTAGTCAATCGACTAATGATTTTGCGACATTTTTCTGTAAAGTTAAGGTAAATGACTAGGAGCATAGTAATCCAATTAATTTTTATAGGGAAACTAGGAAACTGACTCAAAAAAAATTCTTTGTGTACACGTAGAGAATGTATACGTGGGAAGGAACCTGTCTTTAGCTCTTTTATCAGATTTTTAACTTCAGGCACTGTAGTCCCCGTATTTTCACTGAACCCTCCTAATGATGTTCCATTGCCGCTTAAATTAAGAGTAATTCTCCCCACACTGTTAAGGATGTTTGAGTAACGAGTTCTCCATACTTAGCTATTTCTTCCTTCCCAGACTCTCCATCAGCTGTTGATGGGATGTCATTCTAGGCACCCGTTTCCATTTTAATAAATTTTCAAATCTTATTATTAGCATTATTTACGCGTAAGTTAACCTTACAGGCTTTGGCCCTGCTCTTTGAATGGAATCATCTTGTTTACATCGTCTCAGGGTTGCTTTATAATGAGGCCTACTTCTATTCATACTCGTGTAAACTGGGCGTATTCTCGGTCGACCAAAGAGAAACCATATATCGTAAGCATCTTTGGATTCTCTTTATATTGGGACAAAAAAATCATTTCATCCAGGAATAATTGTAGTATGGCAATTGTACGAATTAATCCAAGGCCTTCCTGCTTCCCTTTGTATGAATATTATATCATTATAATACCTATGTATAAGTTAAAGCGAGAATCATTTGAACAAGAATTACTGCAGTCAAGATGCAATAATTCTAAATCATTAAAAAGGTGCCCTGTCCTATCTTTACACCAATCGACACATTCATTTCTGCCTGAAGAGTTATCATGTCGTGTTTTAGTTAAGTTGGTACAATTAATTACTAACTTCAATGATCTATGATCTGAGAGAAGGAAATCATGCAAAATATGAACATTGACAATACGTTCCTGTAAATTATTAGGATCACCTGAAGATCAGGGCTCCCAGCCTTCGTTAGTTAGCCTTATAAGGCTAACTAACGAAAATATCACGACTTAACCTAACCACTCTCAAGGGCGTACAGTTGACCTAACGAATGGTTAGGTTAAGTCGTGATATTTTTGTTAGTTAGCTTTATAAGGCTAACTAAAGAAGGCTGGGGGCCTGATCTTCAGGGGATCCAAAACTTGTATACACACGAGCTTCTAAAGACACCAAATAAAGGTGTATTTTTATATGTAAATGATATAATAACGTCATCATATAAAAAATCTGCTTGTCCTTTCTGTGACATTTTGAATTAAGTTTTAAAATAGTAACAAACAATTGATTTTCGCCTACAACTTTTCGGGTTTTAATGAGCAAAAATTTTCGCTCAAAAATCATTCACACACACACACACACACATTTTCTTAAACAAGAAGTTTGTGGGTGTGTGTGTGTGTGTGTGTGTATGTGGTTCTTATTGTGGGCTATGGGCGTTATCATGACAGATGACAGGTCCGTGTAATTCGTCAACTTAGGTTCTTGGAGACGTAAATTTATAGGAATCTTTTTGTCTGCATTTGACGTTATATAGAATGCCACGATCCATGAATCAATCCAATCATCTTAATTAGATTTATAGAGTTTTAATGACTTAATTTCAAAACTCGAGAACAAACGAGAATTTTACACCGGCTTCAACGATCTACGATGCTTGCACTTAAAATTCCACTTAATTTTGTGATGAGTAAAACCGTACAACAGTTGTTTGTAAAGTTTCATTTACAAACCTCACAAAGTTTTAACTTATTAAAATATAAATATTCAAAGTTTTATGAAACCCCTTTTGAAGAGATCTAGGAAATAATTTGAGGTTAAACTCTATAAAGTACGCTAATAAAATTAAAACGAAACAAAACAAAATTAAGGATTATGTTACAAAAAGCGTAATAATCATGGATCTACTGTGAAAATAGCCAGAGGACTTCATACTCGGAACTAAAAGGACGAGTAGTTAGACTGCGAGGAGGCTTATCTACCTTCTTTTTTTTCTGTTTTTTAAAAAAAGGTTAGGCTTCCAGTAGCTAACTTTTTTCTAAAGAAATTAATGGAAAAAATAGATTTAACTAATTTTGGTTAGGAAGAGTACAGATGATCAGATTAAACCGGTCGACAGAAGAGAAGATATTCCAATCCATAATTATTTTGTATATTTGTTTAAAATATTTAATAAATTCTTCCACAAAAGCAATTAGTTGTTTATCAGCTCTTACCATAAAAAAATGTATCTAAGTACTAATATATTTGTGTGTGTGTGTGTGTGTGTGTGTGAGACAAAAGTTACGTATATCTAAATTAAAAATTTCACAATTTTTTTTAATATTAGGCTTATAGCAACCTCTTTCGAATTGTATACAGGACATTTCACCACGTTTTTATATATTCCTTCTTTTTGGAAATACTCGCGAGGAAAAAATCGGCAAAACACCAAGAAGTTGCCTTTCAATGCCTCGAAAAACTCAGTTCCTTCATCTGTCTACGCGTCACGATCTTTCACACGACTATCCGCTTATCTTCAACAACACACAACTCAATCCTTCCTCCTCTCTTAACATTCTTGGCATTTCCTTTTCTTATGATCTTTCCTGGAAAGATCACATATACTCTCCTTCTAAAACAGCTTCTGAAAGGTTAGGTGTGCTATACCGCCGCCTCCGCGGTTTCTTCACCCCCACTCAGTAGCTGTCTCTGTACAGGGGTCTTGGTCGCCCCTGTATGGAGTATGCTTCTCATATGTGGGATGGTTCAACCTACACAACCGTCCTTGACCGGGTGGAATCAAAGGCTTTTCGTCTCATCAATTCCCCGCCTCTTACTGATTGTCTTCACTCTCTGCGAGGGTTAATCCGTATTTTCAGTCTTTCATCTACTCAACCGGTCAACTCTGGAACAATTTTCCTCAATCCATCTTTCCTCCTGTCTATGACCTCCCCTCTTTCAAACGCAGAGTGTCTAGGCATCTCGAAAACCCCGAACCTTGATTTTCGCTCTCTTCTTCTTCTTCTATGGAAGGGGCGCTTTTGCGGGCATTTGCCCTTGGCTCCTCCTTCCTGCCTAAAAAAAAGTGACATATGGTACTTGTCAAGGTCACTGACTGACTGTCTCTACTCCTTCATCCTTTCCTTTAAAGCGTGTTAGCGCGAAAGTATGTCAGCTTGTCCCCAGATGCATCCAAGAGAGTGGTGGACACTCCCAGTTCATTTTATATCCCTAAACATTTAAGAACATTGAAAGTAACGCGTAACTTTTAAACCATTTCAAAATCATTTAATCGCTTTCGCGGCAAGCGTAATGTACGCTTTCTGGTTTCCTACTGGCGTTTCCCAAATTTCTGATTACCATCTGACATAAATATTAGTTAAAATGAGAGAAATATGAAAGTGTGGTGAAATGTCCTGTACACAACTCCAACGGAGCAATATGACACTTTAAAATAGGACCTATTTTTTTGCTACATAGATCTGACATTCAAGAAGTTATTAAATTTGTAAATTTAAACACGCCTAACATTTGGAATACCCTGTATGTATGTATATGGCATATATAAAAATTATATATATATATATATATATATATATATATATATATATATATATATATATTGATTTTATATAGACGTCAGTAAAACAGTTATTGGATAGAGTATTGATTTTTATCAATATGAATTATAAGTAAGCCAATAATTTTTTGCTTCAAATCAATTATATATATATATATATATATAGAGGGTGTCCCATAAATCCGGTCTTATAGGAAAATTTGATTTTAAAATAAGTTTCCAAAAGGAATATATTACAACTAAAATAATTATTCAAATTGATGTCTCGTTTTGGGAACTTTTTTTTATTGCAGGTAGAAGTATTCAATAAGGCCTCCGCCTTTTCCTCACGAGTGTAACGCGCTCCCATATTAGTCATTGCGTCTTATTCTACCTGCAACAAAAAAAAAAAGTTCCAAAACAAGACATCAATTTGAGCATTTGTTTTAGTTCTAATGTATTACTGTCTTTTGTAAATGTAATTTAAAATAAATTTTCCTATGAGACCGGACTTATGGGACACCCTGTATATATATTGTCAAATTCATGTGTCAAAATAAAAAAATAAATAAAGGAAGTCGAGTGTATGTGAAAATGATTTCTCGATATCAATAGATGATGTATTTACAGGGACGGGCATGAACATGTGCTACAAAGCTTTGGGGATTTCCAAATTTTGATCCAACGCAAATAAATAAATTACAGAATTGTCTTCATTAAAGATTGTAATATGCTGTTGTGTGTGTGTGTGTGTATGCGTGTGTGTGTGTGTGTGTGTGTATTCTGCATCTCTTCATATATATATATACAGTATATAGTTATACCTAAAGGTCACATTTGTTCAAAAGCTTGTCAGTTAAACAAAAGATTTGTGGATTGCGAGTCGGAATAAATTCGAAAGAGGATTAACAAAGAGTAAATATAAAAGTTATAAAAGTAAAACATTTGTGAGAGAGAGAGAGAGAGAGAGAGAGACGAGTCCTTAAAATGGAACTATGAATCATTAAGGGAATTAAATGGTTCTTCAAATCATCAAAAATTAAACAAAATAAACTGTGGGTAAAAAAATCTAAAGTTTAAATTACGGAAGTGAACGTGAGGTCTCCTCTAAAGTGAGGAAAAGGAACTTTAAAATGAAGTTGTAACACTTTATTTGCTCATTGGAAAGAGTCAATAATAAGCAAAGTTCGGAACTTCATTTACACTTTAGGAAATTCAAATTTTTGGTTACGTCTCACCTTCCTTCACGCTTAATTAACTTGAAGTATTTTTTATATTTTTTAAGTTCTTCAAATATACGACATTCGTGTATATTTTACGCGTTTCTGAAGCTAATTAAACTTTATTTAATCACTTTGTGAGTTTGTTTTCAAAGAAAATCTGTGATACTTAAATAATTATTATTATTATTATACATATATACAGGCGGGCCTTAAGCCTCACCTGCGAAGGAGGAACTATGGACCGCGGAAGAAATAAGTAAAGTAAGTTTCTATATATATATATATTATATATATATATATATATATATATATATATTATATATATATTCCCGGGCGGGTGCCTTATTTTTCATTTGTTTGTTATTTCTCTTCCTCGTGTGCAGAACACTCCTCTATACTTACGTCGTTTCTATACATATATATATATATACATACAAGGTGTCCATAAAGTCACGCATCATAGGAAACTACATTTATTTTGTTTATTTATTTATTTTGTTTTATTTATTTGTTGGAAATGATTCCCACCAATCTCAAAACATGTTTGTAAACGAAAAAGCGGGTTTCTTTAAATGTTCCTCAAAATATTTGGCCTGATGGAGATATGAATAAATAGACATTGCTTATGTTTCTATGATGCGTGACTTTATGGACACCCTGTAGTTGCTTCACAGGGATGAATTTGGTTAGAATTTTTTTCTGTTAGCGAGATCATAACATTTACTCTTAGCTCACGAGGCACTTAGATTTTTAGTGCAGCTTCACAACTTTTGATTCAATGGCTTTGAAGTTTTTTACTCACTGGCGTTGTCTAGATTTCGCAAAAGAATGAGATTTTGTAGAAGCGCGATCTGACTAAATATAGGTAGTCTTTTGATATCATCCCCAGTGTCTGGCATACAAAGGAAATGTCTTCTTTGAGTCTGCTCGTGTTTGTAGCCGACTTTTCCACATTCTGGTTTTTGCTGCAGAAAGGTCTGTCGAGGCGTTTTAGCGTCACGGTACTTGATTGTTTATTTGCGAACGAAATGAAGTATTAGTGAGGTTTTAGTAAGGGAAAATAAAGAAAATATAGAGTCAAACAGATCAGTCGTTGAGGATAAAAAGTTGTATTATGAAAAGATTGGTTTGCCAATGAAGTGCGTATGATTTTAGCTTTGAAACGAACTAATTCACATATATTCTTCTCTATGCAACAACCTAGATTATCTGAATACTCGTAACTTTGGTTCCTAATATATTTGATATATTGCCCATACGCCTTCTCCGAAAGGAAACTTCTGATAACCTTTCATTCTTCCGCATCCTTCCGCTTATTCGCTTTGCTTATCCGCTTATCCGCTTATTTTCATTACTCTGATAAAAGATTTGCATTCATGCAAAACTTAAGTTGATAAGTTGTGTTCCTTGCCAATATACGGGACAGCGCATTCAAAGGTTTGGTTTCACAAATGGAGGGGGATCCGATGAAAAGTGGGTTACTTTTCACACGATGTCATTCTCATTCTCAATCGCGGTCCGTAATTGAGAATACACAAAGTGAAAAATCCAAATTTGAGCAAAGAGTTTCTTGATTTGAGAAAGAATGTCAATCCCATTCGCGGTAAAGTCTCGAAGTGAGAATGGCTAATATTTTTAACCTAGCCTAACTTAACATTAACCTAACCTAACCTGGACCAAAGTGGTAAAGCCGTGGATGAGAATGCGAATTCACGAAGAGGGAATAGTTCAATTTAAGAATTGCCTCTTTTGAAATTCTCACTCACGCGATTTGTAGCTCATGGACACGGAATGAAATATAAATAACATTGAGTGGAAAAATACCCCGAAAACTGTGAACATAATTTTTCGCGGGAAATCACCTTTTATTTGTTCTTTTCTTCATTGAAATAACTAATAATAGCAAACTCAAAAACTACAGCGTCAGTTTACATTCTTAAATTATTTTTTTTGATATTGCTCCCGAGTCATTTTACATTTTAGATAACAACCAAAATGGCGTGAAAGCAATTTCATTTATATTCGTCTGAAATACGCGCATGATTACGTATCTAATTAAAAAATTTCAGATTTAAAACGCGATACGATGAAAGTAAGAGAACTCTGATACGTCATTGCTTGACGTACGTTGACATTTAATTTGGTGTAACAGAGATACAGCATACGTCACCACGCGTAACTGATATTGCTTTATGAATTCTAAATTTTCTATGTACAAAATAACCTCATTATTTTTTCCCATCATTTTTTTTAGTTACAAAGCTTTTATTTTAAATACACAGACATTTTACAGTGTTTTTCTAACTCATATTTTTCTTTTTTAACTTTTAACTACAAGGTGATCCAAAAAAAAAAAAAGGTTTCAAAAATTATTTCACACATTATTTTTCTTTAGGGATGGGAAGAGGCGAGGGGGGGAGACGCCTTTTTTGATCACCCTGTATATTTTATTCTTTTCCTTGTATATTCTTATTCCTTGTTCTTCGCACCTGTAAAGGGAGTACTTTTAACTTTAGAGCTGATAACCTTTGGTTAGCTTCCGCCCGAATTGCTCATTCTGACGAAGGTCAAGCTTTTCACTCCACCTTAGACCTACAGTTTAACGTGGAATCCGAACCACGCCCCACCAGCAGCCGAGCGTCTTAACCACTAGGCTACCCATTTATTTACCCAACCACTTTCTCTATTGTGTGGAAGGATAAACAGCTGGGTTTCGCTGCGCGCCGGCTGCCGTCACCGGGTTTCAAACCCGGGCCGATGGATTCGTAGTCAGCGACGCTAATCACTACACCACCGACGCGCATTAATGACAGATTTGGCCCACCAATTGAACACGCTAATTATTTAATAATTTTGATTCATTTTCTCGTTATCAACATGTTGACATCGAAAAAGAGGCAATGATCTTAATACTGTTTTCCAGTTTCTAAAAGTTATATTTAGTTTTAACATTAAACTAATATAAAAATGCTGCTTTTCAAATACCAGACCATGATGGTATGTATTCAAATGGAATAGGATATTATGCGAAATAATTAGGTGCCATTATGTATATATTTCATTCCAATTTTATTTAAGGAAATTATTCATGTATTTTTTTTTTATATGTGGGAAGGTGGGGCCAAGGGCGAATGCCCCCAAAAGCGACCCACTCCATAGACGAAGAGGAGAGCCAGAATCAAGATGCGAGGCTTTTGAAATGCCTGGACACTAGGGCGGCTCGTTTTTACACTTTTTTCGATATTTGATTTGGGGTAGTGCGGAAAAGTTGCGATTTGGAGAGAAAATAAAGTGTGTAAATTTTTTTTGATCTACGTCAATACCTTCCGGTGGCGGCGAGCCCTTAAAAATCGAAAAATAGGCCTAAAAACACATAAAATTTTTATATAATTTTATATAATTTTTATATAATGTTCATTGTTCAATGACTGCTATTAATTTATTCAAGCCTATAATAGTGTTCTCAGGTTGTTTGCACAGAAATATACCGGAATTAACATTTGTATACATCTTGTTAAAACTTGCTTTAAATCAATATTTTTGATATTTTAACGGCTAAGACGCCACCGGAAGTTATTAACAGATTGTGCTGAAATTTTTATTGTTATTTTGTAAGTCTTTAAAACCATTTTCCAATCTACCCCGTTAGGCCTATTTTTCGATTTTTAAGGACTCGCCGCCACGGAAGGTATTGACGTAGATCAAAAAATTTTACACACTTTATTTTCTCTCCAAATCGCAACTTTTCCGCACTACCCCAAATCAAATACTGTATCGAAAAAGTGTAAAAACGAGCCGCCCTACTGGACACTCTGCGTTTGAAAGATTGGAGGTCATAGGCAGGGGAAAGACGGATTGAGGAAGATTGTTCCACAGTTAACCGGTTGTGTAGATGAAAGATTGAAAATACCGATTAACCTTTGCGTTACAAAATTGGACAGAAAAGGAGTAAGAATGTGTCGAAAGTGTCGAAATTATACCAATAAAAGGATTATCCTTTATTTTGTACCGTACATAAAGAGAAACTTTAATATATTTTCACATCAAAGCCAAAACTAATCCTGAAATTACACTTTTATTAGCATTGGACAATGAACATCATTCCCCTCTTCAATATACAATATACAGGGTGTCCCATAAGTCCGGTCTCATAGGAAAATTTATTTTAAATTAAATTTACAAACGTAATACATTAGAACAAAAACAAATGTTCAAATTAATGTCTTTTTGGACCTCTTTTTTTTTGTTGCAGGTAGAATAACACGCAATGGTTAATATGTGAGTGAGTTACACTCGTGAGGAAAAGGCCTCGGAAGCCTCTTTCTCACGAGTGTAACTCGCTTACATATTAGCCACTGCGTATTATTCTACCTGCAACCATAAATAAAAGATCCCGAAACAACACATCAATTTGAACATCTGTTTTAGTTATAATACATTACTCTCGTAAATTTAATTTAAAATAAATTTTCCTATGAGACCGGACTTATGGGATACCCTGTACATTGTATATTTAAATGATCCAATTAAATTATTTATACTAAAACATTTTTTAATAAAGGTGTTTACCACCTGAAAATATTTCTCTAATGATTGATGTTTTTTCGTTTCTACATCGATATTGCCTCATGGATGTTGTTTTCACGAAGGACAAATGTAATTGAATGCGCGAACTGCAAAGTTCATTGGAGCGAATAATGTCTTGATAATTTATTTATTTTTCTTAACTTTTATCAATTATTATGCATGAACGGGTGAAGCGCGTATGATTTTAATGGTTAAAGTAAAAAGATAGACGAAATATATATATATTTTTTAGTTCTAAATTTATTCAATTCGATGGTGTAGTGGTTAGCAATCACTGACTACGAATCCACCAATAGACAATAGACAATAGCAACAATAAATATTAGTAAAGCATTTGATGCTATCCCACGCTTCCCTCTCATAAACAAAATACTCAACACAAACATGCACGATAACAATAGATTGGTAGGTAAGTAGGTACTCTAGGTGGCCTAGTGGGTAAGACGCTGGGCTGCCGATTGGGAGGTCGTGAGATCGAGTCCGAGCGAGGACTTCGTAATTTCTGACCACCCGTGGTGGGTTGTGGTTCAGATTCTACGTTAAGCTGTAGGTTGGAGGTGGAGCATCAAGCTTGACCGTCAGAATAAACAATTCGGGCGGAAGTAAAACCAAGGTTAAACAAGGTGCTTGCGTGTGTATATATATATATATATGTGTAGTTATTTTAACCCAAAATGGTGTCAAATAAACTTCGAACCAATCAAAAATAAGTTAAGATGACTATGTTACTTTGGTAGTTTGAAAATAAATAACGTTTTTACTTTCCTCATATTCAGGGTTACCCGTGTGACGTAGTAATCTTAACTAGGTACTGAAGAGGGTTTTAGGCGAATTTGTCTACAACAATTTGTCTAAAGATACAATTTATCTACAACAATTAGTCTACAGATACAATTTATCTACAATAATTTGTCTACAGATACAATTTGTCTGGAGAAACTATTACTAATATTAGACCTAGTATGTTTCATGGACTGCTCTCGATTTTCCTACGAAATTGAAAACAAGGGCAGTCGATGACCCTGATTTTGTTTCTGCAATCGGTTTTCTTGAGAAACCTAACCTGACCTAACCTGACTTAATTGAGTTTCTTATACTATTGTTTTTTGCAAGATATCGCACTAATTCTTGTCATTTTTTGTGAATTTGTATGGCGTAAGCGCCACACCAGCTCGGACTTATTCAAAAAGATGTTGGAGTGTATTGCGTCGTTTCAGTAAATAAATTTATTCAATATCCAATAACATTTTTCTTTATCATTTCTCAAGAAAACCGATTGCAGAAACAAATTTTTCATTTTTTTTTTTTTAAATTAATAATAATTAACATCAAATAGCTTTCATTTTTCCTCTCTAGACAAATTGCATCTGTAGACAAATTATTGTAGATAAATTGTATCTGTAGACAAATTGCTGTAGATAAATTGTTGTAGACAAATTGTTGTAGATGAATTGTATCTTTAGACAAATTGTTGTAGACAAATTCGCCGGACACCACTGAAGAGGTCGAAGTTTATTAACACCAAATTGGTTAAAATAACTCTTATCGTCGTTAGAGTGCTTCATTAACATTTTATACATTATTTTTTTTGTTACGTAATGAATAATTAAATGGCACAAATGAATGAAGCCATCAAAAGTTACGAAAAGTTTTTCGCTTCTCTAAAAGTTTAAAAACCCTTTCAAAAGCTGAGATTTTTATTAATAGTTTTCTCCCATTTAATAACAAACAATGTTTGGCGTCTATAACTTACCTGAATTGAGAAAATGGCTCGTGTATTTGTATTAAGTACGAAGGGTAATATCTCATTATTTTAAGAACACATTTTGCCTACACGTAACCAGACATGGGGTTGATTATTAATCATAATTAAAGACCGGAACTTCAGGCACTAAAAAATAGGAAAATAGGCAGGCAAAAAGGCACAATAAAACATCAAAATAGGCAAAAAAAGGCATTTATTTTACATTGAAATATATTGAAAAACAGCCAAAAAACATAGATAACACAAATCAATACCTTACATTTTCAAATATATTTATGCATTTCTTTGGTTACACATTATAACAAGCATTTTTTCCAAATTCTCAAATGTTAGGTTATGTCTACGATCAGTTAGCATGTGTTTAAGAACTGAAAATGTTCTTTCAACATCTACTGATGTGACTGGAGCATATTTGTAACTTGCTATGTTCTCCGGTTTAGATTTGAAGTGTCTTCAGCACCATCTCCTTCAAGGACGTTTGCTATCTTCTTTATTTCAGCTAAGTCAGTATTACCTGAAATTACTTTCTCAGACTTCTGCTGGATTAGTTTACCTTTTGCACCCGGCACCTGATTTATTTCCTCAACTACAGTGTTAAAAATCTTAACGCATTTAACAAGGGTTGATTTCGTTCTTCCAAAGAAGTAATTGCAATTGGCAAATTTGATAAATGGGCTTCAATGAATGCAAGATCATTTTTCAATGAATTTTTCATGAGAGATTTCAAAATCTTAATAGAAGCTGTATCTTCTTCATCAAAACTTTCGACAATGCTCTGTATTGTGTTGTAATTTTTAGCGTAGTAAACTGCTGCATTTATCCATGTTCCCCATCTTGTCAGTACTGGCTTAGGTGGCAGTGCTAATTCTGGTGCCTGTTCTTTGAAAACCTGGATACGCGAAGGGGCTTTGAGAAATATCTTCTTTCCATTTGAAATCATCAGGTCAACATCAGGGAATAAACTTCGTACCTCTTCACAAACTCTGTGCAGCGCATGAGCTAAGCACGTGACATGTAGCATTCTGGGGAAAAGAATTTTTAAACCCCCTGCTGCTTTTTTCATGTATGGAGCGGCATCAGTTATGAACAGAAGAACATTGTTGTGCTTTATTCCTTCAGGCCATAGTAAAGCAAGTGATTTTGTAAAAGTTTGAGCAATAGTTGAGTGGTTTGTTTTAGCAAGTTGCTCTACTGCTAGCAAATAAATTTTGGAAGGTTGGTCACTCTCCATAGTCCCAATAATTACATTAGCGACATACCTACCAACAGAATCGGTCGTCTCATCTATTGATATCCAAATATTTTTGTTGTTAACTTCAGTTCTAATATTTTGTATAACAGTTTGATATATTCTTCTACATATGTCTTTCTTAATGATGACTCGCTAGGAATATGTTCATTTGTGTATTTCTCTAAGAATTTTCTCAGACATGGACTTTCTAGTTTCCCCAAGGGAATACCGGCTTCAATGAATGTTTTGCACAAATCCATTGAGAATTGTGACTTACGACTGGAGGCAGTAACAAAATTAGTAAGTAAACAAGAATGCTCTCCTCTGAGCTTCTGTCTGGAAACGGCACTCTTATGTTTACCTGTGTCTATATGTTGCATCACAAAGTATCTCTTCTCTGAATTTACAACCTTTTCACACGCTTTGCAAAATAATATAGAGCCGTCAGTGCTGAACACACTACCTCCAAATTCCTGAACATAATCACTTAGTTTCTTAGAAGAAAATGCTTTAACTTTAGGCATGATCTTTCACATCAAATACACAGTGACTAAAAACAAATATACAGTGTTATCAGAGGTAACCTACTGCATGTGGAAAAGTAGAGTTGCCAGTTAGTGAAATGAGTCATTTCACTAACTGGCAACTCTACATTTCAAATGACTCATTTAACTTTTTTAAATGTGATAGTTTGTAAAACAAAACTTATTTATTAGTGAGATAGGCAAATAAGGCTCTATAAATCGAAAAAGGCATTTTCCACAATAAATTAGTGAAATAGGCAAAATAAGGCATTTATGGCATTTTGCCTGAAGTTCCGGTCTTTAATCATAATCAAATAATCATAATTTATGATGGTGATTACGCAATCATAATCAATTCATAATCAGAATTTTAGAAAATATATATAATCATAATCAAATCATAATCAAAATTTTAGAAAATATTATAATCATAATCAAATCATAATCAAAATTATGAATGTTATAATCAATGATTATTCAATGATTAAAGTGTATTATGTAAAATGTAATAAACGTATCAATCGTTCATTGTAACTTCTTCATGTGATAATGATGGAAGAATAATTTTACGTAAGATGTTGTTGTTGTTGTTTAGCCGATCAGCCCACCCTGATCGAGCAAGCCGGCGGCACGCAGGTAACCGATCGCCCTCTCCGGAGTGGACCAGAGGTTCAACGCACTAGTGATGTTGTGTTGTGTTCGTTGTTGTGCTAGAGCGGTACAGTCTGTCATAATGTGTGCAATTGTTTGTGGTGTGTCCTGGCACAGGTAGCAGGTGTCGTCTATGGAGTTGTCTAGTCTGTGTTTATATGTCCGTAAGTTGGGGTGATGTCCACATCGGAATCGTGCTAAGTTAACTCGATCCGATCTGCTCAGGCTGATTTCTGACCTGTTAATGGGTGGTGGCTTCGCACCTAGGACCGCATTCGGACCGAGTCGTGTCAGTGCTTTGTGGGTTAGGTGTGTGTGTATGTGTTTTCTGTACTGTGTGATGTCTGTGGGGCGTGGTATGGAATGGAGTATTTGGTTATAATGTCTCTCTGGTGTTACCTTAATGGTGCGAGGTGTTGGTGCATGATTGTACATGTAGTGGCAAAGGTGTTGTGGGTTAGTTGTCGCTGCTGCCATGAATTGTGTTCCCCTCATGTCTAAATGTTCCCTAACTTTCAGTATTTTTGTTTCTGTGTGCAGGTGTTCTATTGGTGTTGTTTGAGTGCACGTAAAATGTTTTCTTTTGTGACTTTTTGAGTGTAAAATATAGTACATATACTAGAATACTGCTGCATACACTGTACATTTATTCATTAACATATTCTGCTTGTATGCTATTACTCGTGATTCCATATTTAAATACACATAATCAATATCTGACGTGGTAATCATAATTTAATCATATTTAACTGTGGCAAACAAATTCAAATTTTAATCAACATTTTTAAGCCATGTAATCATAATCTAATCATAATAAAAAATGTTAATCATAATCAAATCATAATCATAAATTTTTCGAGCCCACTAATCATAATCAATTCATAATCAACATTTTTGCAAATCCACTAATCATAATCAAATCAAAATAAAAAAATTCGCCCCACTAATCATAATCAAATCATAATCAAATTTTGTAATCAGCCCCATGTCTGCACGTAACTGAAACCATGTACGGGAATTGTGGTGTATGGTTATGGAACGTTCTTTTCAGAAAATGGGTTATAATAATCCGTGAAGAGGTCCAGAAACTGGCACAGCTCTCAGGCCAAATTAATGCACCACCCATTACGTTAATTCCCGATTATTATCACCAGCACTATCGGGAGTCGAACCTCCGACCTCAATACCTTCATTTCATTTATAGAGAAACGGTGTTAATCACTGAACTTCGGGTGTTGTAAATTGGGTTACAAGGAGTATTTGTTGACTGAAATAGCTTTTGTACTGCTGGTAATTTCTTTATTATTTGCTACCCAAGGAAAAAGGTTTACTTGCAGTGGCAACCCTTTACATTTAAAGAAATCCTTGACTGGGTGCACTTATTTAACTCTTAACCTCTTCAGCCCGATTACGTACCGCGATTGCCTCGCGACGCCTCATTATTTGAAGTACTCTCGTACCTCATCGTGATGAAGGGTTTCATCGCGTATACTGTGACTATTCACCTTCATACAGGAATTCTTAAATCTATTCAAAGATGGTTATAACTCTTTTTCAACCAATCCATATGTTAGCGTTAATCCAACCATAAGATGTTTCAACTAGTTACGCTTATTTTTTATGGTGAACTTAAAATGGTTATCGCAGACATAATATGGTTTGGATTAAGCATTTGAATTTGTGGGTAGGAAGTTAACCAAGTATTTGGTTGATGTAACAAAGCTTAAGCAGTTTTGAAACATAAAATATGTCAACATTCAAAGAAACATTATAAGCAGGAATTAAGAGGCGCTTTTGGAAAAGCAAATGGAGTATTCCCCAGTTCCCATCTCTATTTTAACTTATATTTAACTGAATTTCATATAAAATACGTATTGCAAACCTTCTCTGAA